>SMDT01000855.1:0-130275 GCA_005392925.1 Aquilaria sinensis | reverse complement strand
AAAGATCAAGTTGTGACTTCAAGTTGAAACTTCCCATTGAATATTGGGCAAAATCCTAAATCCACATCAATATATTTATCAATTTTGAGAGTAATGTACAACATATAAAAATATATGCAAACATAATATCAGGAAAATAGTCTACTTACAAGAAGATCTGAATTTACTTCTCGACAAGATTGTTCACCACTAGTTCCAACTTCACATGAGTGAAGTAAACCACCACCATGAGCCTCATACTCTTTGAAAAGGAAATATAGTTTATCTCGAACATCCAACCATTTAGAAGCATGAGTTGTACCCAATTTCTCATAACAGTACTTGAGAAAAGCCAACTTATAACGAGGATCAAGCACGATTACAAATGAGAGAACTACTGAAAAATCTTCCCAGTACTTCTGAAACTTTTCATTCATTTGTTGTGCCATTTCTTTTATCTGTAAGTTCGAATTATTCATCGCCTCTAGTATAAAATTTTGCATTCTCCACACATTCTCAAAGTACAAATTGGCAGTAGGATACTCAGAACCAAAAAAGAGAGTGGTCATTTCATAAAAAGGCTGCAAAATTGCTGTAATTTTTACAATTTTGTTCCACTCAACATCACTAGGGCAATGTTCATAACATGTGTCAACAATTTGCAGGTGAGAAAATACTGGACGATAAACAAGTGCCCTCTCAAGCATCAAATAAGTAGAATTCCACTGGGTAGGTACATCTAGCCATAATGATTTAAAAATGTTTACCCCTACTGCTTGAGCACACTCAAAAAACCTAATCCTTTTTGCTTCTGATTTACGAACATATAAAACATTTTCTCTGATTTTTTTAGATGCCCAGAAACTACCTTTAACCCATCTTGAACAATGAAATTCAAAATATGTGCACTGCAACGAATATGAAAATATTTTCCTCTACAAATCAAACCATTCTGAAGGTTGAGTTGGCCACATAACAAAGTTAGCATACTGGTCATGTTGCTAGCATTGTCTAATGTGATCGAAAATATTTTGTTCTCAATCCTCCACTCTTTCAAGAGACCAAATATTTTCTCATATAATATATTAGCATTATGTGGTGGCTCAAGATGTTGAAAAGTCAAGACTTTAATCTTCAACTTCCAACGAATATCTATATAATGTGTTGTGACACAAAGATACCCTTCATCAATTAGTGATGTCCATATATCACTAATTAAGCAAATCCTTCCAGGAAGATTTCCTAAAGAAGATCTAAGTTGTTCTGCCAATTTCTTATGCAACTTAGCAATGTCATTCTTATGAGTGTTTTGACATACATGCTTCACATCAGGATTCAAATATGAATTGTAACCATTTACCTCTTCATACTCAACATATGAATATGGCAACCCATGCTTGATTGTGATTCTACACTGCCATTCCCTATAGGTAGCTTCATCTAACTTTCGAGGTGATGACTCTTCATTGCTACCACTACCATTTAAGGAACTCTGATACTTTTCACACTTTGCCAAATGACATAAAAGGTTTTTTGTTCTTATCATGGAATCCGCCTTGTACTCCTTTACTTTACAATGTTTGCATTTAGCTCTTTTCACCTTATCTGGATACAACTCACCATCAATGGATTTAAACTCATTCCAAACTAGTGACCAAGTCTTGTTTTTCCTTCTTTTAAAACCACTTCAAATTCTAGCCTCTTGATTGTTGGCATCATCTCCATTTATACTAGACATGTCCACTGTTGACTCCATTGCTATAAAATAAAATTAAAATAAATAAGAAGGATGAGATACTTTAGTGAGAAAACAATGAAACCCAAAATTAGACACCAGTAAGCATAAAATGCCAATTTACACTGCCATAGTACATAATCTGGTAAGGGCATGAATAATCTAAATATGCTATATGAATTTTTAACTATGAAATCAACATGAAAACTGCATTTAAAAAATGATGAAAAGAATAGTGAATTTCGTAAACATGTTTGGAACATTAGCAAAAGAAGAATACTGCAGTATATCTCAATTTCCAACAGCACCAAGCTTCGCACCAATATATCACATAGGCAATGCTGAAGATGCACATGATATTCTATATTGATCAAGACGCAAGCATACAAGGAAAAGAATCATCAACGTTAAAAGTAAGCATTGCAACTTGACACCTAGAACAATAATTAGTGACAACATTTTTTCCTTTTTAACAATATGTCCTTGGGCACACCAGTTTCATTGCTTTGAAAATATTTCAATGCTACTTTTGAGCTAAGATATCTCCTACATTCATTCACGCATTTTTTCCGCATCTGACAAGTATTCAAATGATAATATCACATCATTTTCTCTAATTGAAAAAACTATTTTTCAACCACCTATAAGAAAAGATATTTCAATCTAAACAGACCCTATTTTTTATCTTGTTAAGACAAAGGATTTAAAGAACAAATGACAATTCTCTTTGCTTACAAATTGAAAAATCAAGTACAATTGGCCAAAAGATAAGAGATCTCGGAATTTTTAGCTAACTATTGCTTCTTCAAACATGGTTAGTTACCAGAAACTGGAAAAATTCGGGGAAGTAAACTAGAATAAGTGTTGGTAGTGTAACTTAAATCAGTAAAACATGGAGAAGCTTCCAAGCTCTCGGAGACATTGCTTTTGCCTACTTGTACTCCATTATCCTTATAGAAATTCAGGTAATTCAACAATAAATCAAACAGATTCAAATGTTAAAACAACATTTTTGTTTTCCCAATTAGAACTCGATGAATGGACATATATTAAACACATGAAAAATCTTGTTAAGACAAAGGATTTGAAGAACAAATGACAATTCTCTTTGCTTACAAATTGAAAAATCAAGTACAATTGGCCAAAAGATAAGAGATCTTGGAATTTTTAGCTAACTATTGCTTCTTCAAACATGGTTAATTACCAGAAACTGGAAAAATTCGGGGAAGTAAACTAGAATAAGTGTTGGTAGTGTAACTTAAATCAGTAAGACATGGAGAAGCTTCCAAGCTCTCGGAGACATTGCTTTTGTCTACTTGTATTCCATTATCCTTATAGAAATTCAGGTAATTCAACAATAAATCAAACAGATTCAAATGTTAAAACAACATTTTTGTTTCCCAATTAGAACTCGATGAATGGACATATATTAAACACATGAAAATACTAACATAGACATAAGAGCTTCCAAAAGCTTAATCCAAATGCAAGAATGGCCAAGATCAAATAAGAGAAGATTAGTCAAAGAAAGAATACCAGAGACAGAGCAAGTGCAGGACTGAAGGTATGGTGGTAGTGGCAGACAAACATAGGCCTAGGGCTCGAATTAAGTTCCTGTGGGAAGAGAAAGTCGAATAGAAAAATAAGGAGCAACCATGAGCGGTAAGCCAAACATAAAAGAAATACCTAAATATACTTACCAAAAATTGAGAATGGTGCATGGTAACTGCAGAACAATGAAAAAGCCCTAAATTTGAAGCGAGCAGCAACGTAATCGGCGAGAGGGAACCTAGTGGGATGACCGATCGGTGAGACAATGAGAGTCAAAAAGGAGTAGGTTGTAAGGTCCTCACCGAGGTCCGACGAGAAGACGATAACCACCGTCGTCAAGCACCGCTCTTCTCATCGGCGAAAGGGAAACCGAGGGGGACTACCGATCGGTGAAACTATGAGAGCCGAGAAAGAGTAGGCTGTTAGGTCCTTACGGAGGTCCGCCGAGGATGACAACTGACAAGTTAGTCGTCAAGCCGCCGTCGAGTCGTCAAGCACCGTAGTACTCTGTTTCTGTTTTTGCTGAAAGTTGAAATGCGAAAGCCGAACAAACAATGAAACAATTAATTTGTTTAAATTTTCAATTTCAAATTTTTATAATTTTATCTGGCGCACATATTTTATTTGTTTTTTTTGTTATCTTTTTTATTGTTACTTTTCATTTGCCGCAACAATACAAACAATTTAAACAAATTTGCACTTTTCATTTGGCGCACAAATTGAAATTGGCGGATTGGTTTTTGGTTTTGGACAAATTGAGTTGGTAAATTAATATTAATTTATTGTATTAAATCAAAGTATTTGTAGTTTAATTTATTAATATGATTCTCTTCTTTATTTGAAATTTAATTCAATTAAATTAGAGTATTTACAATTTGATTTCTTTTATTTGTCTTTATTATATTCTAATTGCCAACAAATGTAATATTTTTTTCTAATTATTTGCCTACAATTTTAAATACACTTAACCCTAAATTTATTAACCTTAGACTATAAACCTAAACCTTAACCATAACTTTAATCCTTACCTTATCCTAACATAACCATAAACCCTAAGTTTAGACCCTAAACCCTAAACTTACTAAAACCCTAATCCCTAAAACCCTAAACATTTACTTCACCTAAACCCAACATGGAATGAACCTAAACCATAAGCCTTCAATTCTAATTGTAAACTATATATCTAAACCTAAATTCTAAACACTAAATCCAAACCCTAAGCTTAATTGAAACATTAACCTTTAACATAAATCTAAACTCTAGCCTTCACCATACAAACCATCAATCCTAACCCTAAACTCCTAACCCTAAACTCTTAACTCTAAACCCTAAACCTAAAACCCTAAACATTTACTTAACATAAACCATAAGCCCTCAATTCTAACTATAAACTATATATCTAAACCTAAGTCCTAAACACTGAATCCAAACCCTAAGCTTAATTGAAACATTAACCTTTACCATAAACCTAAACTCTAGCCTTAACCATATAAACCATCAATCCTAACCCTAAACCTTAACATTTAATCTTATTCCTAAACCTTATCCTAAACTTTAACACATAATCCTAATCAGCTAACCCTTATTACCTTCCATATTTAATAAGTCTCACTCTCAACCTCATATTTAAGGTTTACATATTTAGTAACTTCTATTTTTTTGAAACATTTATATTTATTAAGTTTTACATTCAAATTCTTCCATATTTAATAAGTTTCATTCCATATTTGGGTTGCTCTAAATCAAGTAACTTTCATATTTAGTATGTTTGATGATTTGGGTAGCAATTGTCAAAATTACAATATTGGTCCCTAAACTTCTAAGTATACTTAATAAGGTACCTAAATTTTGAATATTTTCATTTTAGTCACTCATAATAATTACAACATGGGTCCCAAAACTTTTTAACTTTTCATTTTCACCTAAATTTTTAAAATTTTACATTGTAGCCACTAATAGGCTAGTAATAGAATAATGGTGAACTAGAGTTATATTTCATAGCAATTTCACATCAAAAGTTGGATATTATAACAAATTTGTCGAAACATAATTAAGAAAATTTTTATGAATTTCTTAACTGAACATACTATTAATTGCACGAAAAATCAAATTATTTAATTTAAATTTTAACAAAATTTGGGGAAAAAATTGAATTGATTAAGTGATTTCAGCTTATATACCAGGGTCGAGTAACCCGAATAAACCCGACTAATCAACCCGAGTTTGGCCCGAAACCCGAATAACCCAACCTGAACTTACTCGAGACTGAAAGTAACCCGATCTGTATTGAACCCAAACCCAACTGAACTCGGCCCAACCTGAACCCAAACCTGAAATTTGACAAACCCGAAATCAACCCGAACCTGAAATCTGACAAACCTGAAATCAACCCGAACCCAAATGACCTGACCTGAACCTGACCTGGACCCAAAATCATATTAACCTGATTAAACCCGAACCCAAATAACCTGACCCAAACCTGACCCGACCCACCCAATTGCCATCCCTAACTATAACCATTGTTTTCTAAAGAAAGCACAACAATAGGAAAAAAAAAAATAATCACTTGTATGCATTTTTCTTTGCATGCATGTCTGCAAAACATGCTAACTTGAATATTATGATTTTTTCCATATCTTAAGTATTTGACCGCCACCTCCTTCTATACCATACTTTTTACGCATTACCCCTCCTTTACATGCTTTACATTAAAGAAAGAAACACATCTGCCTATCTTAATTACAGTTAATTAACTAGCACAAATAACCTTTTGCGAATCTCTGTACAAACAAGATGGAGGAAACCTACGTCTCCCCCTTTGAAACAGACGCATATATTGTAATTATCAATATGTCTGTTTAGTTGCATTTCTAAATTTGAACAAATTTCTTTGCATTTTGTTGTATATTTTTATAGTGATTCTTATGCACTCCTATTTTCATTTATATTTTGTTTCTATAACACCAATATACAAGCTTCTTTGCTCCAACTTTCATACCAGGATATCCCACTTCATATATGGTTGATTAAATTGCCCAAGGGAAACCAAGATTAAAAACTCTTGCATTATAGCGCGGGTATAATGTCTAGTAACATTCAATATCGTCCACTTGTAAAATAGACAAAGGGAAGCATCACAGAGGTGGCTTTAAGTCGTCTTGTCTAAGTATTTTAGCAGGGACAATCCAATTTCCTTGGAAAAATGGCCTAAATCACCTTTTGCTCCCTAAACTTAACCAACTTGGACCTTTCACCCATGGACTTCAAATCGGTTCAATGCACCCCTCAAATTTTGTAAACTATGACCTTTTACCCCTTGGTCCAATTAAATAAAGAATGTGTATTAAAATGAAAATAAAATAAAAATTGAAGGGCTAAATAAATCATATGTCCAATAGTTGACTCTTGTGAGCAAACAATAAAAAGCCTTAACACAAACTTATAAGTAAAGATAAGGAAAAGATGGACAATTTCAAATGTGAAACTGAAGCCTTTGTGATTATTGTTTGCTCACAAGGATTAACCATTGGACAAATGATTTAAGCCCAGTTCGTTTAAACTTAAGTCGATTAACTTAAGTGTAGCTTATTTTTATTCTTACGTCTTTTTTGTCCGAAAATAATTTTAATTACTAGCCAATACTATGTGGTTGCAATAATCCATTGAAAATACAATTTTTGTAATCTTACTAATTTTTTATGAATTTTTCTAGTTTAAGTCATTAAAAAGGAAAATTCATAACAATTTAACAACATCATGAAAATTTACTTTCAAATGGATTATTGTATTTACATAATATTAACTTTCAAATGAAATTAGTTTTAGGTAAAAACGATGTAAAAATAAAAATAAGTCAGTTGAGTTAAATTAAAATGAATTGGCCCTTAGTTAGCATTTCAATTCTCCTTTTACCTTTATTTTAGTTCAAATTCTTCATTTAACTGGGCTGAGGGGTTAATCTCAATTTGCAAAGTTTTATGGGCGAGTTGAACTGAGTTAAAGCATAAGGGGTAAAAGGTCCGAGTTGGCAAAGTTTAGGGGATAAAAGTGGCTTTAGGGGTAGGAAAAATAGGTTATAATGAGTTTGGCGTACCCTGTTCTTTTGTCTAACTTCCTGAAACATGAAATCAACTAAGAGCCAAATCGTTTCAATTTAGTCCAAAATGACTTATTTCATTTTTACATTTTTTTACTTAAAATTAATTTTATTTAAAAACCAATATTATAGGTGTAATAATTCATTGAAAAAAAAAATTTATGAAATTTTCTAGCTTTAGGCATTAAAAAGGAAAAATTATAAAAATTTACTTCCAAATAAATTATTGTATCTACATAATATTTGCTTTTAAATGAAATTGATTCAAGGACAAAAATGTAAAAATAAAAATAAATTATTTTTGATTAAGTTGACTTAAGTTAAAATGAATTGGCTCTAAATCTTCTATTGAGGCTTATGGATAATTACTGCTTCCAAACCAAAGGCTGTTCATTTTGATGCTAAATGAACCAGTGGTGACTTTAGTGGAGTACGAAAACTAGTCAAGGTAGCTTAGCTTAACTTTCGTGACTTAGGGACTCTTATGCAAATGTTTGTTTATTGATAAGATGAAAAAGGAATTTCTGAAATGTGGAATGTTTCTTCCACAAAAAAGTGTACTAGTGAAATATAGAAACAAATCATTATTTCCAAGCCTACGATTATAAATATTAGTGAATACCGTGAGTTGAAGTGAGCTTGGAATCATCATGAACAACTTGTTCTACAAGTTTCCATGGCCAACGAGACCCCTCAAACTTTGAAGTACTTGACTAAGGGTTGAAGCACAGCCTTGGCAATAGGAAGTGCCCACTCCGAAGAATGCCATCATTTGAGTTGATATATCCTGACTTTTTCAGAGAGAAAGCGGACTGGAATACTGGATGGTCTGCCATCTTTCAATAGAGGAAAGATGCACACAACCAGACGAGAAAAACTCTTCTAAATTTTCACATCCGTCTACAAAAATTTTGGTAAGAGAAGAAAACATGCATGCTGATGGAGGGGCTACAAATCAAAACACTTTGGTTAACTTCCCTAAGAATGAGAGACTTGGAGTCAAGAGCTTGTTGATTTGGGGGCACCATGTTGGAAACCCACACTGCATCTCTTCAAATTCTAGGATCCTCAAATGCCCCAAGTCGGCTGCTTCGCAGGATGAAGTGCACTACATTTGAGGGTAACCATTTTTGAAGCTTCCCATCCTTCCCTTGATATCCTCTATTTTCAGGTGCACTACATTTGATGGTACCTAAATCAGCACTCCACCTGTATTAACTCCCCTGCTTTTGCAGGTAACTTGGGTTCATGGTCTCCACCATCAGCTGACGGTGTCAATGTGGAGGAACAGTTCCATCAAGTCATAAAAAGCCTGATAAAAGATAAGACTACTTATGTTTGTGTTAGATAAATATAGTTACCTGAAGATAGTTATGATATCTAACCTATTCTAATATGAATAACATAACACAATAGGATTCACAATGACTTCAGGCGCATTTGGAACTCTCTGAAGAAGTCATTCTACGCTTAATTAGCTTCAACAAATTATCTTTAGCTATGTGGCTTAAACACTCACATGTTCTACTCTATCTTCTAGGTACAGTTTCACAACATCTTCATAGTTAAAGGCCTTATAATATATAGTTTCTGATGCTAGTTATTTTTTCTTGGCTTTCTCCAAATCTAACAATATGTTGTCTGAAATGCTTGGGAATTGAATCGGCAATATCCAGAAAGGTGTATCAAAAACTATAAAAAAATGCAAGAAGTTCACTAATCGTGCACGAGCAGAAGTTTCAAAAGGCAAGAAGTGAAGAACAATCCTTGAATGTGATCACTGGAAGTAGATCTATTGGTAGAGGACGAGGAAGAAGTGGATATAGAGGAGGAGGAAGAGGAAGAGGTCGTCAAGGTTTCAGTAAAGCAACTGTAGAATGCTATAAGTGTGACAAATTGGGACACTTTCAATATGAGTGTCCCATGTGAGACAAAGAAGCAAACTACACAGAATTTGATGAAGAAGAGGGCATGCTATTGATGACACATGTTGACTTGTCTGAAACTGGTAGGGATGATGTGTGGTTCTTGGATTCAGGATGCTCGAATCATATGAGTGGAAACAAATCTCTGTTCAGAAGCCTAGATGAAAGCTTCAAGCATACAGTAAAACTAGGCAACAATATGAAGATGAATGTGACTGGAAAAGGGAATGTGAGATTATCATTAAATGGAGTCAGCCACACAATCTCAGAAGTATTCTACGTACCAGACCTAAAGAATAACTTGTTAAGTATTGGTCAGCTGCAACAGAAGGGTGTAGCCATTGTGTTCAATGAAGGAAAATGCAAAATCTACCATCCAGACAAAGGGTTAATCATTGAAGCCTTCATGACAACTAACAGAATGTTTACTCTATCAAGCAAATCACAGGCACATGAAGAGACTTGTTTTCAAACTGGATCTCAGGACCTAAATAATCTTTGGCACAGGAGATATGGGCATTTAAGCCTTAAAGGCCTAAAGACACTACAAACTAAAGGAATAGTATGTGGACTTCCTCATCTCCCAGCATCAGAAACTTCATGCACCTGCTGCCTTATTGTAAAGCAACATAGAAATCCTATCCCTAAGGAAACCACATGGAAAGCAACACAAAAGTTGGAGCTAATTCACGCTGATATATGTAGACCTATCAACCCTACATCCAACAGCAAGAAAAGGTAATTCTTATGTTTCATTGATGATTTTAGCAGAAAAGCATGGGTATATTTCTTGACAGAAAAATCAGCTGCTCTACAAATGTTTAAAATCTTCAAGAAACTCGTAGAGAAGGAGACTGGGGTATACATAAAATGTTTACGTACTGACAGAGGGGGTGAGTTTAACTTAGAGGAATTCAAGAAGTTCTGTGAAGAAAATGGTGTGAAAAGACAACTAACCACAACCTTCACTCCACAACAGAATGGTGTGGTAGAAAGGAAGAATAGGACTATGATGAACATGGTTCGAACCATGCTGACAGACAAGAATATTCCCAAAACCTTCTGGCCTGAAGCAGTAAACTGGGCAATCTACATCCTAAATAGGTGTCCCACTCTAGCAGTTAAGAATATCA
This sequence comes from Aquilaria sinensis, assembly GCA_005392925.1. Lineage (NCBI taxonomy): Eukaryota > Viridiplantae > Streptophyta > Magnoliopsida > Malvales > Thymelaeaceae > Aquilaria > Aquilaria sinensis. The sequence goes on along the minus strand of SMDT01000855.1, from coordinate 119,856 downwards.
CTCCTCAAGAAGCTTGGAGTGGAATTAAACCAAGAGTAGAGCACTTAAGAATTTTTGGAAGCCTAGCTCATGTTCACGTGCCAGATGCAAGGAGAACCAAACTTGATGAAAAGAGTTTCACCTGTGTATTTTTGGGTGTCAGTGAGGAGTCAAAAGGATACAGATTATATGATCCAACTTCAAAAAGAATTGTTGTCAGTAGGGATGTGGTTTTTGAAGAAGAAAAACAATGGAATTGGGAAGAGAATTATAGACAACAGGTTCTGATGGAACTCGAGTGGGAAGAGAATGAATTAAATGAGAAATCTGATGGAGAAATAAGTGAAAGTGACAAGAATGATGCCAATGTAGAAGAGACTGGATCAGATGAAACTGGAAAAGGAGAAGATGTAAGGAAAAAGGATAAAAGAACAAGACAACCTCCAAGATGGATGCAAGACTATGAAAGTGGGGCAAGACTCTCTGAAGATAAAGTTAATATGGTGGCTGCAGATGAGACAGATCCTGTGCTCTTCGAAGATGCTGTGAAAAGTCACAAATGGAGGAAAGCCATGGACACTGAAACAAAAGCAATAGTGAAAAACAACACCTGGACACTTACTGAATTATCTCCAAGTGCCAAGAAAATTGGAGTCAAGTGGGTTTATAAAACAAAATACAATGAACAAGGAAAGATTGACAAATACAAAGCTCGGCTGGTTGCTAAGGGTTACTCACAAGAGCATGGAATAGATTATACAGAAGTATATGCCCCCGTGGCTAGAATGGACACAGTTAGAATGATCATTGCCTTGGCAGCTCAAAGGAATTGGGAAATCTTCCAGTTAGATGTAAAATCAGCCTTTCTCCATGGGAACTTGAATGAAAATGTCTTCGTTGAACAGCCAAGAGGATATGAGAAAAGGGGGGGAGAACACTTGGTGTACAAACTGCACAAAGCTCTATATGGTTTAAAGCAAGCTCCAAGAGCTTGGTTCAGTAGAATTGAAGCTCATTTTCTAGAACAAGGATTCCAAAGATGCGGTAGTGAACAGACATTGTTTACTAAGAAAAGTACATAAGGAAAGATTCTAATAGTGAGCATCTATGTTGATGATTTAATCTTCACTAGAGATGATAAAAGTTTAATGGACAGTTTTAAGGTTTCTATGATGAAAGAGTTTGATATGACTGATTTGGGAAAGCTGAGATTTTTTCTTGGGATAGAAGTGCTTCAAAAGGCTAATAGTATCTATATTTACCAAAGAAGGTATGCACAGGAAGTATTGAAGAAGTTTGGAATGACAGAAAGCAATTCAGTAGCCAGCCCAATAGTTCCAAGATTTAAGATAAGTAAGGACTTAAATGGAGAGAAAGTTGATGAGGCTTATTACAAACAATCATAGGAAGTCTCATGTATTTGACAGCAACCCGACCTGATATGATGTTTGCCATCAGTCTTATTAGCAGATACATGGCTAGACCTACTGAGCTTCATCTACAAGCAGCAAAAAGGGTGCTGAGGTATCTTAAAGGAACCATGAATTATGGAATTCAGTACAAGAAAGGAGAAGAGAGTAACTTGAGAGCTTTCACAGATAGTGACTACGCTGGAGACATGGAAGACAGAAAGAGCACTTCAGGATATGTGTTCCTAATAAACTCAGGAGCTGTTGCCTGGTCTTCAAGGAAACAACCAATAGTAACTTTGTCCACCACTAAAGCTGAATTCGTGGCAGCAGCAGGATGTGCATCTCAAGCTGTTTGGATGCAAAGAATACTAAAGGAACTGGGACATGATCAGAAGGACAGCATAACAATGATGTGTGATAACAGCTCAACAATCAAACTTTCTAAGAATCCTATTATGCATGGACGAAGTAAGCATATTGATGTGTGTTTTCATTTCTTGAGAGAACTGGTAAAAGAAGGAGCTATCGAGCTAGTACATTGTGCAAGTCAGAATCAAATAGCTGATGTGATGACAAAACCATTGAAGCTTGAAACTTTCCAAAGACTTCAAGAGTAGCTAGGAGTATGTGATGTTTCAGAAATAAACTAAATGCCTATGGCAATTAGTTTAAGGGAGGGAATGAAGAGTAAAAGTCCATTAAGGACTCTAGTTTAAGCATAAGTTCAAGTCTGTTTCTGATTAGTTCACGCAACTAATCATTAGGTCAGTAGGTTTACGTTTTCTTTCAGGTTTTGCATCATTCTTCTACTTCAAGTAGAACTCCTATGTACTAGGCTATTTAAAGTCAAGCTATCTTAATCAAAGACACACATTATTCCTTCAGTTTGTTCAGTGTGTTTGATCTCTTAAGCATCTTGTTGATTAAACAAACTTAACAGTTTGAAGAATGCCACCATTCAAGTGGACGTATCAAGACTTGCTGGAGATAAGGCGGAGCGGATGGTTGGTCGTTTGGGAGCAGGGGAAGATGCAGAGGCACCCTCCTTAGCAGTGGACAGTTGTTGACTTCAATTTTTACGAGAGCATCGCAAGCCATGATAATTCTGGTCTCCGGGAATATGCTCCTCAGTTGCGGCAAATCCCTTAAATGCAGTCACTTAAATTTGGGAAGACGCAACAATTGAGTTTGAGTTGTATCACTCGAACCTTATGCAACTCTAGATCCTTCCTCCCATGTTACCATTTCCACCATTCGGTGGCAGTCACGGACATCAATCTCCTCCAAGTTGGGTGGCAAGCAGTCAAACGAGAACAACTCTTTTAGTTTGTTGCATCCAGAAATATAAATTCTTGCTAGAGAGCAAAGCATGCCGGTTGATGGACAAGACACAAATCCAAAGATCGCTGTTAACTTCTCTAAGTGAGTGAGCATTAAAGTCGTGAGATTGTTGATTTGTGGACACCATGCGGAAAACACGGACTCCATCTCCCCACAATCTGAAATCCGCAAAAGTCTTAAGTCAGTTGCCTCTCTCAGGGAAGTCACTGTTACACAATGGTTGTTTTCCCAACACCTCCCATTCCATGGACACCAATTGTTTCAACCTTGTTGTCCATCAAGAGTTCTCAAACATCATTCAAAGTTTTCTCCATGCCTTCACCCACAAAACCCGTTGTATCCCATAGTATTCCAGTCTGTGAAGGATCATCAATCACCAAACCGTCCGAAAAGCTCGCCTTCTGGATAAAATATTCCACCTCGTGTTCCGTGCGTGAGACCTCCCTCGCCAAGGATCCACTCCAGAGGAAGTTGCTTGCTCGGGCTTCTTGCTCCAGATTCCGGACCTTATCGTTGATCATTTCAACATTCTCAAACCAATTCTCAACTTGTTTCTTGAGCTTCTTCCCTGGATGCAGCTCGTTTTTCATTTTTGATTCTACGTCTCCCTTGACGCAGATCAACTCCTCTAACTTGCGCTTTAAGATGTTGATGTTCAGCTCAAGGTCCCGGTTGTGTTGGAACAGTTCCGCACCCTTGTTTAGAATGGATCTGTGGTCCATTTCGTAACACGTTTATTTGCATCAATTATTGCACTTTGGAGTAACAAATATACGTGTACTACTAGCAATTCCATAAATGCTTCAACAAGGAGTCACAGAAATAATAGATGAAACTAAAAAACTAGGTACCAAAACAGATAGATGGGCAGGAAATAGAACAGAGAAAGAAATAAGAAACAGAAGATAATCAGACAGATTTACGTTACCTCTGGTGATGCTGAAGAGCGTGTAATGGCGGAGGAGGAGCAGACTATTTTCGCTGCTTCACGTACGGAAGCTGCAGAGAGCAACCTTTGGGCTGAGAGATTATGGAAAGTGAGAACGAAGCAATACTGTTTTCTGCTGCATTGTGCACCATCTTTCTGCTGACTTTTCTGCTGCTCACTTCACTTTCAGGTTTTCTCACTTTTTTTTTTTTTCATTTTTAAAATAGCGTTTTTTCCTATTTTTATTTTTTGTCTGAAATTTATTTCATTTGAGATAATATTCCGTTCGTTCCATGTTACCATGTTAGTTGTCTCTTCTACTATTTTTATTAACATTAAGAATATAATGTTACACAGCATAGTACACAAGTTTTTACCAAATACAAATTTTTATAAATGGAGAAATACTATTGAAAAAACTAATTTTACCAAATGGAAAATTAATAACGTGTTAGACCGTCAATAAAAAAAATTAAAATTTGCCAAATGTCAAATGCGTTAGTAAATTACCTATTTTTCAACAGACAAATTACTAACGGCCAAACCGTTCGTAATTATCAACGAGTTAAACCCGTTGGTAGTAGTTTCAATAGCTTAAACCATTGGTAATTAACAACATGAATAGCCGACTTAAGGCACTAGAAAGTATCATATATAACGAATCATAATACTTTTTTATCAAATATATCTTATATATCATATATATATAATGTTTCATATATAACATATCATAATAATAATTATTATTTATATTATATTATTATTATCATATATAAATATTTTTATATGTTTCATATATAACATATCATAATAATAATTATTATCATTATAAATAGTGAGATTGAATCTCCTGTATATATTATTATTATAATTATAAATATAATAACCATTATTATTATTATTAAAAATATAACAATATATATTTAAAATATATCATATACATACATTTTTTAAAATATATCATCATATTATAATGTATAATAATAATAATCATATATAAAATTATATATTTTAGAAAGTAAAGTTCAAAATTTTAGAAAGTAAAGTAATTTTTAAAACATTTTTTTACAAATAATAATAATAATTTAAAATATATATTATCATACACATATATAATAATAATAATAATAATAATAATAATAATAATAATAATAATATAATGTATCATATATAAGAATATATGCTTAAAATATATCATATATATACATTAAATATATGATACATACATACATTAAGTATTGTATCATATGTATATATTTTTTATTAAAAATAAAAAATAAAAATAATATGTAGATTTATATTTATATTTTATATATATACTCATATTGATATTTTCAATCATATCGTATATATATGTGTGTAAAAGCCCATAAAGCCTAACAAGCGCATAACTATAACCTAACCCATTTTAAAACCTTAACCATATATCTCACCTCCCATTTCCACTCATCTCTTCTGCCGCCTTAAACCCTCTCCTCATTCTCTGCTTTCGTCTCTCCTACCCCTCAAAGGCGTATCTATTTAAGGGCGGGAGGGGGCACCCCTAAAATTTTAAAAAATTTTATTGGCTACTTGGATATATGATACAATTGTAGAAAAATTAAAGTTAGGTACCTATCTGTAAGTTTTATAATTAATAAGGGGCTCCAATATATTTTATCCATTTAAGGTATTGAATAAATTACGTGATAGTCCTTACTCTTCAATTATTATTTTATTTTAGTCCCTATCTTATTAAACATTCTGTTTTGGTTCCGAACATATTAAAAACATTTTGTTTTAGTCCTAAATTTAAAAAAAATGTTTCATTTTGGTTTCATTGCATGAAATTTGTCAACTCAAAGTATTTGTCTGATAACAACTTTTTAGATCATAATTTGGACTATCCGGTAAGTGCTATAAAATAAATTTAATTTGTATAATATTTTTTCATAATTAATAGAAAATTCAAATAACTATTTTTACTCTATAAATTGAACTTAATTATTATAAATTTTTAAATTCAATGTGTCTATATATGTAAACTGTCTAATGAATTTTGGGTTGTAAACTTTTGAAATAAACTTAGTTATTATATACTTTCAAATTTTATATGTCTATATATAATATTATTTAGTATTTTCTATTAGTGATTGTAAATTTATACATGCTAATAACCCGTTTCACGTCACGCCCCTGGCCTCCCAGTGGAATTTCTAGCTACGCCGCTGCTACCCCTGCTATTCTCTAGCTACCTCTCACCCTTTCCTCGGCCGCCGATGTCCCTCTGTCCATCCCCAACTGTCAATCTCCCTCCGTCCTTCCCCAGCCGTCTTACCGTTTGTGGTTCACCACCATTCTCCCTTGCCCGTTTTCTCTCCATTCCCCCTCATCTGCCATTCTCAATCGTCTCCTCGCCTTGCCAGCTTGCTCGACGTCGCATCGCTCGATGCCTCCTTACCACACCGCATCACCCTCCTCACCGTCTCCTCGCCTCTTTATAGATTTTGGTTTTGATTTTGCAGATCTGATTGTCAGTTTCTTTTGATTTTGTAGATTTGGTTGTTTGATTGCTAATTTGGTTTTGAATTTGTGAATTTTTAGTTAATTTTTTGTTTGATTTTTTATTTTATTCTGACCTTTTGAAATTTTTGTGAATTTTTAAGTTTTTATTAATTTCGTTAAATTTTTATGAATTTCAGTAATTTTTAAAATTTTTAGTTAATTTTTATGATTTTTTTTATTTTTCTGAATTTTTGCATTTTTTTTTTTTAGATTTTTTTATTAATTTCGGTTATTTTTTTTAATTTTTTAACTTTTAATTAATTTTCTGAAATTTGTATTTTAAAATTTTTTTTGAATTTTTTAAAAATTTTGTGAATTTTTTTGTACTAATAAAATATTACTTATATAATTTTACTAAATATGATTTTTGGTGAATATAACGTATAATTTTAATATTTATTATTTTAATTTTTTTTTGCTTATCTTTTTTTAAAAAATAAATATGCGTATTAGGGCTCTAAAAAAAGGGAAAGAAAAGAATCCACTTCAGAAGATCTAAATATATAGTTGCCTATTTAATTAGATATTAAGTAGTATTAAAATACTAAAAATATAATAAAAGAGGAAAAAAAATATAAATTGGGATGCTTTTAGCCTTTTGATTTTGAGAAATTTACTATTTTGGACTATTAAATTTACTTTGACCACTAAACTTAGTTAATTTTAACAAATATGGCCTAAGTTTATTCTACTATAAAAAATATTTTTAAATATAAAATTTTTATCAATTGAGTTTTATTTTCTCTACTTAGATGAATATATACTTTGAAAGCTTAGGTATTTGGTCCATATTAGAGCAATCATATAATTCATATATGACTCAAGCACATACTATGAAAAAAAAAAAAATTATTATTGTAGCAAAGGTCATTATGAAAAATTTTAGAAAAAAAAAGCTCTTTAACTCCTAGCATTATTTGCTTTTTAGGAATTTTAGTAGCAACTCCATTTCTAGGAAAAACTTCCATGAGGTTTCTTTCCTGAGAGGTTCCATCTTAACTACTTCACTGTCTAGGTATCAGAGCACATCTTGAGAACGATGTGTAACTACCATCTTACTCCTATTGCTTGAGAGTCTCGGAATACCACATCATTGGGGGAAATTTTATCCTACAAATCATCCAATATCAAAACATATTTTTTCAGTTCTAACAAAACACTGAATAACTCTCCCACTCTTATTGTTTTGTTTTCCCCTTTTTTGAGATGAACATTGAATCTACTGCCAATCCTTGCCTCTTGTTGGAGTCGATTGTTTCAATATGGTCGTCCATCAAGAGTTCCCAAAGACCATTCAAAGTTCTCTCCAGGCCTTCATCCATAAACCCATTGTATCCCATCGTATTCTAGTTTGTGAAGGCTCATCAATCACCAAACCGTCCAGAAAGCACCCCTTTTGAATAAAATATTCCACCTCGTCATCCGTAAGTGAGACCTTTTAGATTACTGGTGCTAATTATACCTCTAATAAATATTCAACATCAAATTAAGTTAGGTCTCATTAAAAAATATCAAATAAGTTAAGGGCATAAAAGAAAAAAAAATTCTTGTCACTTTCATAAGTTCTTTGCACTATTTCAGTTTTTTTACTTAAGTTTGACTTAATTTTTTTATATTAATATTTGCTATAAATTTTTTTTAAAAAAATCATTAAAAATTAAAATTTTTATGGTTTCTAAATGTAATTTTGTAAATTTTTTCTAGAAAATATTAAAATAAATAAATTTAAGTAAAAAACATGAAATGTTATAAAGAACTTGTGACGGAGAGAGTATAATAATAATAATAATAATACTTAAAACTTACAACCTTTCATCAATAATTATTTATACATTGAACAAATAATAACAATATATTAAATTTTTAATTTGATTTACAAAGAAAAAAAGTAAATTTTTTACTTTCTTTGTACCATTTCAGTTTTTTTTTACTTAAGTTTGACTTAAATTTTTTATATTAATATTTTGATAAATTTTTTTTTAAAAAAAATATTTAAAAATTAAAATTTTTATAGTTTCTAAATGTAATTTTGTAAATTTGTTTTCTAGAAAATATTAAAATAAATAAATTTAAGTCAAAAACCTGAAATGTTATAAAGAACTTGTGACAAATAGAGTATAATAATAATAATACTTAAAACTTACAACTTTTCATCAACAATTATTTATACATTGAACAAAAAGTAACAATATATTAAAGTTTTAATTTTATTTACAAATAGAAAAATAAAATTTTTAATAAGAGCCCTTTTGCACTAAGAGGCGTTATAGGAATTTAAACTCTCGGCTCTATTTATACCAATTGCGGCCCTATACTGTCAAGTGGAATTAAAGCTATGTGGTTAACTTAACCTACTTATTAGAGAGTTATAGAAATTCGTGAATACTTAGATCATACATTAGAAAAAAAAAAAGACAATTGCTTAAAGTTGATTATCCAAAATAATTTATTTTTATTTTTATGGGATTTTCATCTAAAACTAATATCATTTGAAAAATAATTATATATATCTATAATAATTTACAAAATAAAATTTTTATAGTAATTTTTATGAATTTTTTTCTAATTAATCAACCTAAAAGAATATTTAAAAATAATATCAATTTCAAACAAAAAAAACCATAAAAAATATTTGTATTAATTTGACTTAATGCTAAATAAATTATATCTTTATCTTAATGGTTAGGTTCAAGCTTTTTTGGTTTGATATTCTATACTTTGATTCTATTCTTACAAGTTAGTTTTATATACAAAGAATCATTTGACATACACTAAGAGTGTAACAGCCTCATCTCCCACATGGTGAATTGTGGGAAGCCTTATATAGATATATAGGCCTTAATTCCAGAACATAAGCACCTAGTACTTATCCTTTTCATAAATGATAACCCATATGGTATGGGTAGGTATTCCGTTGACTAGTTCTGGACTTAGGTCGTCATAGATGGTATCAGAGCCGACCCAGGACCACGATGGTGTGGCATAGTGGGTGTGTACATACATCATCTACCAGGGCCGATCATGGATTTAAGAGGCTACTTAGCCAGGGGCTAAGTAGTCCGTTTAGAGAGGTTATTTGGTCCGGAGGTTACTTGGTCTAGGGTACCAAGTAATCCGACTGATCCCAACGTGAACGTTGGGCACATAAGGGGGGGAGTTTGTAACATCCCCATATCACATTTGGGTGAATTGTAGGAAGCCTTATGTGGAGATAGACCATGTGATGTGAGCAAGTGTTTCGTTGACTGGTTCTGGACTTGGGTCGTTATAAAGAGTATAGTTAAGGCTTTTCTTGCTTAATTATAAATATTTTTCACCCTAACACTACTATCTACTAAGAAAAGAATAAATCAATTATTATCACATATATTAAGAAAGTATAAAGTTTTTATTGCGTTAAACTACTAATTTTCCCACAAAGAGAGTAAAGAATTAAGGTTTTCATTGTACTTGCACGTTAATTGTTCAGAAGTTAAAATAATTTTAATTTTATTATAAAGATTATACTTTTATGCAACGTAGTGTTCTATTATCAACATTAGAAAAATTATGAAAGTAACAAATTTTTTATTGACTTTTATACTCTTAACTTATAGGTGTTTCATTTTTTTAATGAGACCTAAATTAATTTGGTGTTGCATATTTATTAGAGGAAAAATTAGCAATAAGAAAGTAAAAAGGAAAGGGAGAAAAATAGAAGTCTCATATGTTCAATTTTTAAAAAACTAAAAAGAGGAATCTATATGTCTTTTATAACGACCCAAATCCAAAACTGATCAACGGAACACCTTCCCACACCATATGGGTTATCCTTTATGAAAATGATAAGCACTAGGTGCTTATGTTCTGGAACTAGAGTGTAACACCCCCATATCCCACATGGGTGAATTATGAGAAGCCTTATATGGATATATAGGCTCTAGCTCCAGAACATAAGGACCTAGTGCTTATCCATTTTCCAAAGGATAGCCCATGTAGTGTGAACAGGTATTCTGTTGGTCAGTTCTGAACTTGAGTCGTTAGAAATTGTATCAGAGCCGACCCGAGACCATGATGGTATGGCATAGTGGGTGTGCACATGCATCGTCTACTGGGACTGATCCTGGATTTGAGAGGCTAACGTTGGGTTCATAAGGAGGGGAGTTTGTAACACTCTTATATCCCATATGGGTGAATTGTGGGAAGCCTTATGTGGATATGGGAGTATTACTGTAACACCCCCAATTTAATGAATCTTAATTTTGAAAAATATCTTAAATTTCCAGAATTATAAAGCATTTAATTAAAAATAATTTAAGAAATATGAGATAAAACATTTTCTTTTAATCTATTTTCCAAATAATAAGAATATTAAATGAAATCAGAGTAATTAAGTGACAATCCCAGAAAAACTAACATATGGATAATGTGCCAATTTAAACAAACCATATGTTTCTTTCGAAATCAAATAACACAAAGTTGAAACCTACTCCCAGCCAGTTTTATTTTCAAGGGGCTACAACGTACCCTTACTTAGTTTGCTCCACATCCTGAATCTCATTATATGGTTCAGTGTACTCTATCTTCTCATAGTACTCACCTAAGAAAATATGTTATAAGAAGGGGTGAGCACAACTTGCTTAGTAAGGGGGAAGTATCAGGCCCATCACGTAGGTCCTAATATTCCCGCAACAAATAACAATGAATAATAAACTTTAAGTTATAGCAATTTAATTAAAGAACAATTTCATACAATATCATAACAACAATATTAAAGTCTTACTAGCATGCTTGAACTGCTATGCATATGCATAATTCTTTTTACTGATTAAATCATATCTTATTGATCAATCATTTATTCTAATACTTGAATGCTATTGGATGAACCTTGGGTGGTAAATGTGTATATCACCCACTCTTAAGATAACTCTTAGGTAGAGCCACTAGGGATGCCACCAAGCTAGAGCTTCTCAGGATACCTACGTCGAGGTAGAGCTTCTCGTGATACCAATCATAAGCATCGTCCCCTGCCAGCTATGGTCTGGTAGCGTAAAAATTATATCTTCATACTCCATATCATTATCGGCTCATGACTAGGGACAGTCCACCACTAACCTAACATGCCTCTCAAGTTCGAATCATCCGTTTTAAACCTCTCTTTTAAATTTACGGCTTGTCAGGTCATGCAAATATGGTCCATTGCCAACCTCGCATGCCTTGTGTTTTATCTTACTCCTCAAATCTTTTACTCAATGCAATCTTATGTATGACAAATATCAATCATATGCAACAGCCAATTTATGTATGACCGTAGCTCATTTTATTTTAACTATTTTTAGTAGACTGCCATGATTCTAGTGCATCATATTTCTTTTATCTTGTTATCTTAGCTGAGTATTATATGATGTCATGACAATCAATGATATCTTTTTAAATGTATTTATGATAAATGTTCATCTTATCTCTCATGAATTCTTTCTAAGTTGGCCATTTAGCATTTACGCTCATAATCCTTTATCTACTGGCTTATAGTAGTTTATTACGGCCTTAATATGCCATTAACGGTTGCTTTCAATCTTATCTTGTTGCTAGCGAGCTTGTCGGCCCCAAACATGGTACTAGCGGTGTTTGTCTTACCGGCCCTAAACATGGCATTGACGAGTTTATTCAAGTGGTCCTAACAACTTCTAATTTAATTCTTGTTACAAGCAGTCCTAGTATGATACTGGCACCAAACATATATCATATATCACATCATCACAGCCATATAACCAACTAACCAAAATTACATCTCATTGGAAAAGAACTAAAATAAAATAAAATAAAATAAAATTTCTAGAAGAACTAATTAATTACCCTACCCATGTTTCCCACACATTTAACGATTTTATTTAACCCAATTATTTACTTAAAATTTATTATTTTGGTTAATGCTTATTTTGGGCCTAAGAGGACCCACAAGAAGTAACCCGCTTTTCCCCTTACCTAGTACGGAATAATACGGTGAAATGAGGCAATTTCCTAGGACGATCATACAAAATGTTAATAGGGTAGAAAATTAGAAAATATGCTAAAATTTGGAAATTTCCTAAATGGTACTTGAAAGGTTTATGTTCTTGGCATCTAGGCTAAAATTTTGCTTAGTGAGCAAAAAAGGTCTCGGGGTGTCTCCGGTGGCCTCGTGCCTATTCAGGATAATGTCAGGAGCCTTATTGACATTGATCCTAAAAATTACAGTGGCCACACACTAAGTTATATGCTCATTTAATGGCTGCAAAAACTGATCTTGCAAGGAAAAAAAAATTATTTTGGTTAGCGATGTATTTTCAGGATCTCTGCGCTCCTGCAAAAACCTTCAAGTAAGGATTTTCTAACCTTTTGCAACAAGATGGACAACAAGGAAAAGAGACTTATTAGTGTTGTAAAATTTGAAATTGGCAGCCGAAAAAATTTTAAAAAGGCTACGGTGGCTTACCGGGGCTTAGAGCCCCGATTATACCAGAAACAAGTGCAAACACCTAAAACTTGGATTAACAATGATCTACCAACAAATTACAGCAAAAATATAAGGCCTGTAGGTGTTGGAAAAAAAATTAAAAGAGTAATACCAAAAAATTTTGGCTTACACGAATCAAATCGGTCGATACTCGTAGGATCACTTTTGGTGTCCAAATGTGGTCTCCCTTCAACTTAATGAACCTAAGAATAATAGGGAATTAAATAAAATAAAAAAATTGCTTGGATGACTGAAAAATAAAGCCCAAGGGCTGGATGATGGTTCGACAAAGAATGTGATCGAGATGACAACAATACACAATGGTGTGATGATGATTCTTCTAGTGCGATGACTTCTCTTTTCCAAAGAGCAAAACCAGAAATATTGGATCGGTTAAATGGCTATCTAGACTGAGTAAGAGAATGAATGAGAGAAAAATAGCCAAAACTATTAGAATATAATGCGTATGGCAAGACTTGGATTAATGGTCATAGCATCGGCCTTGTGTGGTGTGGCTTGGCGGTTGGAGAAAAAGATGAAGCCAAAAGAATGAACATGCCTAGGTTTTGTTTTTCTAGAGAAAGTTTCAGAACCTAACTTAGGTACAATTATGGGGAGAAAGGAAGAAATAAAAAAAAATAAGGTTAATGGGATAATGGCAATATTAGTCAAATAAGAAAAAGGTAAGTAGATTAAATAGGTTTAATTTGAAATATATATATATATATATTCTAGTCAATCATACGGTAGGAAGTTATATTTTTTGTATTAAGATAGAGATTAGGGTTAAGTAAGAAATTATCCTATGCAACAAAAGCATAAACCCAGTTTAAACACTACATGCGCGTAGGCTGAATTTTTGGAAACCTAAGCAAATGAATTCAGAATTGAGTAAGGCCAATTTCTTTTGACTCATTTTTGTGAGAAGAATCCAATGGTGCTCCCAGATTTTTGATTCGATGCTCGATAAGAAATGACAAAAATGGCCTTAGCATAAAGAAAATGACTTTGAGCTTCCGACTTGGAATTTGACTTAACGACTACTAAAGAAATTATCTAAGGATCAAGATTTTTAATTTTACACTGAATTTCTAAATTGATAGGTAAAATTACTAACATACCCTTGAGGGTAAAATGGTAATTTTTGCATTTAAGATAATGTGGTAATTTTATTTGCCTTAATTTCTAAGATTATTATAGTTACAAATTCCCCTCTCATGTATCCAATGTCCTCGTTGGGATCAGTCTAATTACTTGGTTCCCCGGACCAAGTAACCTCTTTAATCAAACTACTTGGCCCTTGGCCAAGTAGCCTTTTAAATCCCAGATTAGTCTTGGTAGACCATACATGTGCACACTTACTATGCCACACTATTGTGGTCTTAAGTCAGCTCTGATACCAAATTGTAATGACCCCAAGTCCAGAACCGGTCAACGGAACACCTGCCTACATCATATGAGCTATCTTTTGGAAAAAGATAAGTGTTAGGTACTTAAGAATGGACCTCTCAGTATGAGGAAGTTCACACGTCTCATACCGGCAGACTCAACCATATCCTTTGAACCAAATATGGCTTTTATAACATTTGTAATGACCCAAGTCCAAAACCGGTCAACAGAACACCTGCCCACACCACATGGGCTATCATTTGTAAAAAGGATAAGTGCTAAGTACTTAGGAATGGACTCTCAATATAAGAAAGTTCCCCCATCCTATACCGGTAGACATAACCACATACTTTGAACCAAACCTAGCTATGATACCAATTGTAAAGACCCAAGTTTAAAATCGGTCAACGAAATACCTGCCCATACTACATAGGCTATCATTTGAAAAAAGATAAGTGCTATGTAGCTAGGAATAGACTCTCAGTGTAAGGAAGTTCCCCCGTCCCATACCAGCGAACTCAACCATATACTTTGAACCAAACCTGGCTTTGATACCATTTGTAATGAGATAAGTCCAGAACTGGTCAATGGAACACCTATCCACATCACATGGGTTATTATTTGTGAAAAGGATAAGCGCTAGGCACTTAGGAATGGACTTTCAATGTAAGGAAGTTCCTCCGTCCCATACCGGCAGACACAACCACACACTTTGAACCAAACTTAGCTTTGATAGCATTTGTGACAACCCAAGTCTAGAACTAGTCCACGTAACACCTGCCCACCCCACATGAGCTATCATTTGAAAAAGGATAAGCACTAGGTACTTAAGAATGGACTCTCAGTATAAGAAAGTTGCCCCATCCCATACCGGCAAACTCAACTACATATTTTGAACCAAATTTGGCTCTAATACCATCTGTAACGACTTAAGTCCAGAACCGGTCAACAGAACACCTGACCATACTACATGGGCTATCCTTTATAAAAAAAGATAAGCACTAGGTGCTTTTGTTCTGAAATTGAAGCCTATATATCCACATAAGACTTCTTACAATTCACCCATGAGGGATATCGGGGTGTTACTCTATAACGACCCAAGTCCAAAATCAGTCAACGAAACACCTACCCATACCACAAGTGCTATCCTTTGGAAAAGGATAAGTGCTAGATACTTAGGAATGGACTCTCATTGTAAGAAAGTTCTTGCGTCTCATATTGGCGGACTCAACCACATACTTTGAACCAAGCCTGGCTTTGTTACCATCTGTAACGACCCAAGTCTAGAACCGATCAATGGAACACTTGCCCACACCACATGAGTTATCCTTTATGAAAAGGATAAATGCTAGATACTTAGGAATTAACTCTCAGTATAAGGAAGTTCCCCCATCCCATACCAGCAAATGTAACCACATACTTTGAACCAAACCTAGCTCGGATACCATTTGTAATAACTCAACTCCAGAACTGGTCAACAGAACATCTACCCATACCACATAGGCTATCCTTTGGAAAAGGATAAACATTAGGTACTTAGGAATGGATTCTCAGTATAAGGAACTTCCCCTGTCCCACGCCGGCAGACTCAACCATATACTTTGAACCAAACCTGGCCTTAATACCATCTGTAACAACTTAAGTCTAGAACTGGTCAACGAAACACTTATCTACACCATATGGGCTATCCTTTTTGAAAAGAATAAGCTCTAGGTACTTAGGAATGGACTCTCAGTATATGGAAGTTCTCCCGTCCCATACGGGAGGACGCAACCATATACTTTGAACCAAACCTAGCTTTGATACCATTTGTGACTACCCAAGTCCAAAATTGGTCCACGAAACACCTGCCAACACACATGGGCAATCATTTGAAAAAGGATAAGCGCTATGTACTTAGGAATGGATTCTTATTATAAGGAAGTTCCCCCATCCTATACTGGCAGACTCAACCACATACTTTAAACCAAACCTTACTCTGATAACATCTGTAACAACCCAAGTCTAGAATCAGTCAATGGAACACCTGCCCACACCATATGAGCTATCCTTTGGAAAATGATAAGTGCTAGATACTTAGGAATGGACTCTTAGTATAAGGAAGTTCCCTCATCCCATATCGGTGGACTCAACCACATACTTTGAATCAAACCTGGCATTAATGCCATCTGTAACGATCTAAGTCCAGAACCAATTAAGGGAACACCTACCCACACCACATGGGCTATCTTTTGTGAAAAAGATAAGTGCTAGGTAGTTAGAAATGGACTTTCAGTATAAGGAATTTCCCTTGTCCCATACCAGCGAACGAAACCATATACTTTGAACCAAACCTAGCTCCAATACCATCTATAACGACCCAAATCTAGAACCGGTCAACAGAACACCTGCCCATACATCATTCACAAAGAATAAGTGTCAGATGCTTGTGTTCTGGAATTGGAGCCTGTATATTCATATAAGGCTTTTCACAATTCACCCATGTGGGATTTGGGGGTGTTACAAACTCCTCGCCTTATGTACCCAACGTCCTTGTTGGGATCAGTTGGATTACTTGGTTTCCCAGACCAAGTAACCTCTTTAATCAAACTACTTAGCCCTTGGCCAAATAGTCTCTCAAATCCATGATTAGTCCCGGTAGATGATGCATGTGCACACCACTTTACCACATCATCACGGTTTCAAGTCAGCTTTGATACCAAACTGTAATGACCCAAATCCAGAACTGGTGAAAGGAATACCTACCCACACCACATGGGCTATCATTTGGAAAAGGATAAGCACTAGGTACTTAGGAATGGACTCTTAATATAAGGAAGTTCCCCTGTCCCATACTGGCGGACTCAATCATATACTTTGAACCAAACCTAGCTGTGATACCATTTGTAACGATCCAAGTCCAGAACAGGTCAACGGAACACCTGTCGATGTGGGATAGAGGAACTTCCTAATACTAAGAGTCCATTCCTAAGTACCTACCACTTATCCTTTTCCAAAAGATAGCCCATGTGGTATGGGCAGGTGTTCCGTTGATCGATTACGGACTTGGGTCGTTACA
The DNA here is from genome assembly GCA_005392925.1 of Aquilaria sinensis. NCBI lineage: Eukaryota > Viridiplantae > Streptophyta > Magnoliopsida > Malvales > Thymelaeaceae > Aquilaria > Aquilaria sinensis. The sequence continues at coordinate 102,730 of SMDT01000855.1, read as the reverse complement.
GTTTGGTATCAGAGCCAACCCGGGACCACGATGGTGTGGCTTAATGGATATGCATATGAATCATCTATCAGGACTGATGCTAGATTTGAGAAGCCATTTGGCCAAAGACTAAGTAGTCTGATTAGAGAGGTTACTTGGTCCGAAGAACCAAGTAATCCGACTGATCGCAACTAGGATGTTGGGTACATAAGGGGGAGAGTTTGTAACACCCCCACATCCCACATGGGTGAATTGTAAGAAGCCTTATGTAGATATAAAGACTCCAGTTCCAGAACACAAGCACCTAACATTTATCCTTTTCATAAAGGATAGCCCATGTGGTATGGGCAAGTGTTCCATTGGCCGGTTTTGGATTTGAGTTGTTATAGCTGGCATTAGAGCGAAGTTTGGTTCAAAGTATGTGGTTGCGTCCGCCAGTATGGGATGGGGGAACTTCCTTATACTGAGAGTTCATTCCTAAGTACCTAACGCTTATCCTTTTCACAAATGATAGCCCATGTGATATGGGCAGGTATTCTGTCGACCGGTTATGGACTTAGGTTATTACATATGGTATCAAAGCTGACTCAGGACCATGATGGTGTGACATAGTGGGTGTGCACATGCATCATCTACCAAGACTGATCCTGGATTTGAGAGGCTACTTGGCCAGGGGCTAATTAGTCCGATGAAAAATGTTACTTGGTCCGGGGAACCAAGTAATCCGACTGATCCTAATAAGGATGTTGGGTACATAAAAGGGTAGTTTGTAACACCTTCATATCCCACATTAGTGAATTGTATGAAGCTTTATGTGGATACATAGGCTCCAATTTCAGAATATAAACACTTAGCACTTATCTTTTTCAAAAGGGATAGCCATGTAGTGTAGGCAGGTGTTTCGTTAACCAATTCTAGACTTGCGTTGTTACATCTTTTCTTAGCTTTAATATGATTACTTAAAGTTATATATTAAGTATAAGTTTTGATGGCAAAAAAAATCTTAAATAGCCAAAATAAATTAAAAATTTTTAACAAATATGTCCTTAATTAAATTATATATATTTTTGGGGCATAACCTAAAACATAAAATTTTATCAATTTTTTGCACTTTTAAACTTGAATGAAGTATTTTAATTGGAACTCAAAAGTTTCAAAAACCTCTTAATTATGTTTGTTTGAATCAATAATTTAAATATGATAAAATGCATAAAAAGTATGAAAATGTCACATGTTGGGCTAAACGCATCCCACTTTGCAATTTTTTCCTATTTTATTATATTTTTAGTATTATAATACTACTAAATATCTACTTAAATAGGCAACTATATATTTAGATCTCTGTAAGTGGATTATTTTCTTTTCTTTTTTTTAGAGCCCTAATTCTAACACAGCTATAATTAAATAGACAACATAATTTTTTTTATCATTAAAAGAGTAAAAGAACTTATAATTTTAGGATAAAGGGAAAACTATATGTGAACTATTATAAAGTGCTCACTTATATAATTTTTAAATATATGCTTTTTATACCTAAAATTATTTTTTAATATGCAACACTTATAGATTTTCATGTGAAACTTTAACATGAGTTTTATCACATAATAAGTTTTCACAGTATATACTCATTCAAGTTGCAAAAAAAAAAAAAACTTAATTGAAAAAAAAATTATGTTCAAAGGTACCTTTTACAACAATACAAACTTTAGCTTCCATATATTTATTTTTTTTTTCAAACAAAAAATTTAGTTATGTAGGTTTTTAAAATGCTAAGTTGAAATTTTAAGTGTTATAAAATATTTAGCTATATAAAATTTAGCATGAGTTTTACATTTAAGTCTTTTGTTCAAATACAAGATTTAGCTATGAAAGTTTTTGGAATGATAAGTTGAAATTTTAGGTTTTATAAAATATTTACTTGAGGTATTATTTGGTAGTAATATAAAATCAAGGGTGACATGTATGAAGTAAAAAAATTTTAATGGAAATTCAGAGGTTTAGGTTAGATTAACACAAAAAATAATGTATATAATACATAATTCTATAATACAGAATCACGGGTGGAAAAGTTAAGAGTTTCTATTCATTTTCTAGTGCTAATACAACTTCACTTAAATAGATAATGATAAATTTGAGTTTCATTAAGAGAATAAAATATTTTATAATAGAAGAATAAAAAAGTCATTCAACATTTGTGCAACTTTGTACTTTTTATAATACTAGTAATTGCACAAGTGCATTGCACGTGAATTGAATACTAAGTTATTTTTCACTGAAATAACTATAATTCTAATTATTTTATCCAAAATATATAATTGAAATAATGATTTTACTTTTTTTGGTTTAAATATAATTTCGTATTAATTTTTCTATCTCTTATGTAGTAGTTTTTTTATTATAATATTTCATCATAACGATTCTCATTTGCGTCATTCATTATAATAGATAGCTCATTGTATTATATTTCTATTTAATATAAACAACAACAATAACAACGACAACAACAACAACAACAACGACAACAACAATAAAAGAATGTAGAATATGCTATGTGTAATATTTGTTATAAAAAAATTAATAGAAAATTTTTTTATTTGTGATGGTAGAGTACTTAAAAAATTACTTTGTTGTATTTTAAAATTTAATCAAAGATGTCAAAATTCCTTTTATCAGTGTAAAATTTAAAAATGATATTCAATCTGTTAAGAAAATATCTTAATTTAATATCTTAATAGTATTACATATTTATAAATTTTATTAAAAATTAAGTTACTAAATTTTGTCTTAGGTTCTATGCTTTAGATTCAAAAAGTTATTATTAAAATGGAGATTCCATATATATTACTTGCCTTAAACAATTAAATAGATTTATCATTAATATGTTATCATAACTTTAACTTTTTAAAGAGACATAGGCCATTTAATAATTTTTTTTGATGTTATATTCAAAATTGAAAAGGACATAATATAGGTGAAACATTCAATAAAAAATTGAATTAAAAATAAATTTATTTTAAGAAGTGTGACACAAATATCGCCAACAATGTCAAAGTATAAAACTTAGTCAGTAAACACTAAATTGTTTTAAAGGCATGTAACTATAAGTAACTGTACATTACTCAAAAAGTTTAATTACTCTACTTTTGATTTTTTTTATCAAAATACACTCATCTCCAAGGTTTGAAAATCTACACGTACTTGGATAGCTTTTTATATTTTTTTGATAATTAATGCTTACCCGTTGATTTAGAAATTATAATTACATCACTAAAGTTTGAAAATGTAGTCATATTCATTGTTATTATAATATAATTAATCAATCATAGGAAAATAAAATGATTAAAGTAGAATACAATCTTAGTACCTAAAAGGAAAATTAATAACTTATAATTTGAGGATTAGTCATTTTATATATCTTTGCACTTTTTATTACATATAGATAAATATAAATATTAAGTTGCATTTTTAAGTTTTGATGTGTAATGACCCAAATCCAAAACCAGTTAACGGAACACCTGCCCACACCACATGGGCTATCTTTGGAAAAAGATAAGCGCTAGGTGCTTATGTTCTGGAATTGGAGCCTATATATCCATATAAGGCTTCCCATAATTCACCCATGTGGGATATGGGGGATATGGGGGTATTACAAACTACCCCCCTTATGTACCCAACGTCCCCGTTGGGGTCAATCGGATTACTTGGTTCCCCGGACCAAGTAACCTCTCTAATTTAACTACTTAGCCCTTGGCCAAGTAGCCTCTCAAATCTAGGATCAGTCCCGGTAGATGATGCATGTACATACCCACTATCCCACACTATCGTGGTCCCGAGTTGGCTCTGATACCATCTGAGATGACCCAAGTCTAGAATCGGTCAACAGAACACCTACCCACACTACATGGGCTATCATTTGGCAAAGAATAAGCGCTAAGTACTTAGGAATGAACTCTCAGTATAAGGAAGTTCCCCTGTCCTATACCGGCGAACACAACCACATACTTTGAACCAAATCTGGTTCGATACCATCTGTGACGACCCAAGTCCAGAACTGGTCAACGTAACACCTGCCCACAGCACATGGGCTATCCTTAAAGATAAGCGCTAGGTGCTTATGTTCTGGAACTAGAGCCTATATATCCACATAAAATTTCCCACAATTCAACCATGTAGGATAAGGGGGTGTTACAAACTCCCCTCCTTATGTACCCAACGTCCTTGTTGGAGTCAGTTGGATTACTTGGTTCCTCGGACCAAGTAACATCTCTAATCGGACTGCTTAGCCCCTAGCTAAGTAGCCTCTCAAATCCAGGATTAGTCTAGGTAGATGATGCATGTGCACACCCACCATGCCACACCATCATGGTCTCAGGTCTACTCTGATACCAAACTGTAATGCCCCCAATTTTATAAATCTTAATTTAGGAAGATATCTTAATTTCCTAAAGTTATAAAGCATTTAATTAAAAATGATTTAAGAAATATAAGGTAAAACATTTTCTTTTAATCAATTTTCCAAGTAATAAGAGTATTAAATGAAATCAGAGTAATTAAGTGACAATCCTAGGAAAACAAATACGTGGATAATATGCCAATTTAAACAAACCATATGTTTATTTAGAAATCAAGTAACACAAAGTTGAAACCCAGTCCCAGCCGGTTTTACTTTTGAGAGGCTACAGTGTACCCTCACTTAGTCTACTCTACATCTTAAATCTTATTACATGGTTCAATGTACTCACCTAAGAAAACATGTTAGAATGAGGGGTGAGCACAACTTGCTTAGTAAGGGGGAAGTATCAGGCCGATCACGTGGGTCCTAATATTCCCGCAACAAACAACAGTGAATAATAAAATTTAAGCTACAACAATTTGATTAAAGAAAAATTTCATACAACATCATGACAACAATATTAAAGTCCTACTAACATTCTTGATCTACTATGCATATACATAATTCTTATTTCCAATTAAATCATGTCTTATTGATCGATCATTTAATCCAATACTTAAATGTCGTCGGACGAACCTAGGGTAGTGAGTATGTACATCACGCACTCTCGGGATAACTCTTAGGCAGTGCCACTAGAGATGCCACCAAGCCAAAGCCTATCGAGATACCTACGCCGAGGTAGAGCCTTTCGTGATACCACCCATAAACATGGTCCCTCTCTAGCTATGGTCTGACAGTGCATAATCATATCTCTATACTCCGTGTCAATATCGGGTCATGACTAGGGATGGTCCGCTGCCACTCTAACAAGCCTCTTGGGTTCGAATCATCCGTTCTGAACCTCTCGTCTAAATTTATGACTTGTCATGTCATGCAGATATGGTCCGTCACCAACCTTGCATGCCTTGTGTTTTATCTTACTCCTCAAATCCTTTATTTAATGCAGTCTTGTGTATGAGAACATCAATCATATGCAACAGCCAATTGATGCATGACCGTAGCTCATTTTATTTTAGCTCTTTTTAGTAAAGTGCCATGATTCTAGTACATCCTATTTCTTTTTATCTTGTTATCTTAGCTTAGTGTTACATGATGTCATGACAATTAATGATATCTTTTTAAGTGTATTTATGATAAATGTTCATCTCATTTCTCGTGAATTCTTTCTAAGTTGGTCATTTAGCATTTACGCTCCTAATCCTTTATCTATTGGCTTATAGTGATTTATTATGGTCCTAACATGCCACTAACAGTTCCTTCCAATCTTATCATGTTGCTAGCGAGGTTGTCGGCCCTTAACATGGTACTAGCGGTGTTTGTCTCACCGGCCTTAAACATGGTACTAACGGGTTTATTCAAGCGGTCCTAACATACTTCTAATTTAATTCTTGTTACAAATGGTCCTAGTATGATACTAGCGTCAAACATACATCATATATCACATCATTACAACCATGCAACCAACCAACCAAAATTACATCTCATTGGAAAAAATAAAATAAAATAAAATAAAATATCTAGAAGAACTAATTAATTACCCTACCCATGTTTCCCACACATTTTAAATATTTTATTTAACTTAATTATTTACTTAAAATTTATTATTCGGGTTGATGCTTATTTTGGGCCTAAGAGGGCCCATGAAAACTAACCTGCTCTTCCCCCTCACCAAATATGGAATAATATGGCAAAACGAGACAATTTCCTAGGACAGTCCTACAAAATGTTAGTAAGGTAGAAAATTAGAAAATATGCTAAAATTTAGAAATTTTCCTAAATGGTACTTGGAAGGTTCATGTTCTTGGCATCTAGGCCGAAATTTTACCTAGTGAGCAAAAAGGGTCTCGGGGTGTCTCCGGTGGCCTCGTGCTTACTCAGGATTGTGCCAAGAGCCTTTTTTATATTGATCCTAAAAATTACAGCGGCTACACACTAAGTTATATGTTCATTTAGTAGCTGTAAAAACTAATCTTGGAAGGAAAAAGTTTTTATTTCGGTTACCGATGTGTTTTGGAGATCTCTGGCGCTCTTGAAGTCCAAAGAAGCACAAAACCTTCAAGTAAGGATTTTCTAACCCTTTGTAACAACATGGACAGCAAAGATAAGAGAATTATTAGGGCTGTAAGATTTGAAATTGGCAGTCAAGAGAATTTTAAAAAGGCTATGGTGGCTTACTGGGTTTAGGAGCAAGTATGGACCCGATTGCACCAGAAATGAATGCAAAAACCCAAAACTTGGATTAACAATGATCTACCAACAATTTATAGAAAAAATATAAGGCCTTTGGGTGCTGAAAAAAAAATTAAAAGAGTAATACCGAAGAACTTTGGCTCACATGAATCAAATCGGGATCGTCGGTACTCGTAGGATCGCTTTTGGTGTCCAGATGTGGTTTCCCTTCAACTTAATGAACCTAAGCAATAATAGGAAATTAAATAAAATAAAAAAATTGCTTGGATGATTGAGAAATAAATCCCAAAGGCTGGACTTACGATGGTTTGACAAAGAACGCGATCAAGCCAGTAACAGAGTGGAGAGTGCGACGACAACCCTTTGGTGTGATAATTTCTTCTCCACTCTACTATGCAACTCATAGAACAATGGTGGAATTAGGAGGCTATCTAAATGAATTAAAGGAATGAAAAAGAGAAATATACATGATGGTTGAAGGAGGCGGTTGGAATGGCAAGGTGGAACATATCGATCATTGGTGTTTTTCCCATTGTTGTTGCTTAAGTGGCTGATGCGCATGGACTAGAAAAGAAAGGAAGCGGCAGCAGGCTTTGGTTTTTTAATTAGACCCGAGTAGGATTTTTGACCTAGGAGAGATACGGGAAAAGAATAATAAATTAAAAGAAAGAGTTGTAGTTATATTAGGATAATAATTAAGGTATTTAAAATAAGGAAAATATAGATAAGTAGGTAAATTAAATTAAATTTTTTTTTAACAAAAAAAATTCTAAGGAGGCATGTGAAACTTTTTAGATTAAAAATTAGGGTTAGTGGAAATTATTCCATGTAACGGTAGTACGAACCCGGTTTAAACTGTACAAGTGCTCAGACTAAATTTTTTTGAAACATAAGCAAATGAATTCAGAATTGAGTGAAATAAATTTCTCTTGACTCATTTTTGCAAGGAGAATCCAGTGGTGCTCCCAGACTTTCCATCCAATGCTCTGTTGAAAATGACAAAAATACCTCTAGCCTAAAGAAAATGACTTTGAGCTTCCGGTTTGGAATTTGACTTAATAAGCACTAAAGGAATTATCTAAGGATCAGGATTCCTAATTTTATATTGATTTTCTAAATTGATAGGTAAAATTACAAAAATACCGTTGAGGGTAAAATTGTAATTTTTGCATTTAGGGTATTTTGGTAATTTTTTTCTTAATTTTTAGGGTTATTGCAGCCTTTTCTCCTTAAAAGAAATTTGTCCCCAAATTTGAAAGAGGGTGTTAAGAAATACCTCAAGTTGTGGATACTTCTTTTGAAGTTTATCCTCAACTTCCCAGGTTGCTTCTTGCTCTCCATGATTATTCCAAATAACCTTTACCAATTGAATGACATTGTTGCGCAGAACCTTTTCTTTACAATCCACAATGGCCAAAGGCTCCTCGACGTAAGTCAAATCCTCGCGCAACTACAACGGCTCCCACGGAATAACATTTGATGGATCCGGTTGAAACTTTCGAATATTACTCACATGGAACACGTTATGAATTCCAGCCAAATTAGGGGTAAAGCAACTCTGTAAGCCACCTCTCTAACCCACTCTAAAACCTCAAAAGGTCCAACAAAGCGCGGGGCTAACTTCCTCTCACTCCAAAGCGTTGAACTCCCTTGGTCGGTGACACCTTTAGGAACACATGATCACCAATGGAAAACTTCAAGGGACAACGCCTTTGGTTTGCATAACTCTGCCGCCTATCTTGAGCCACTACCAATCGTTGTTTGATTATTTTGACTTTATCTGAAGTTTGTTGTACCAAATCTGATCCTAATAAAGGCCCGTTGCCTACTTCTTCCCAGCACACCGGAGTACGGCAACTACGACCATACAAAGCCTCATATGGGGTCATCTGAATGCTGGAGTGATAGCTATTATTATAAGCAAACTCCACTAGTGGTAGGTCATTATCCCAAGAGTTCTTGTAATCCAGTGCACAAGCTCTAAGCATATCCTTAATAGTTTTTATAGTCCTTTCTGACTGCCTATCTGTCTGTGGATGATAAGCGGTGCTCATTAGTGTCACAGTACCCAACTGTTCTTGTAAAGCCTGCCAAAACTGTGATGTGAATCATGGATCCCTATCAGAAACAATGCTCATCGGTACTCCATGAAGACAAACTATCTCAGATATGTATAAGCGCTAGGTGCTTATGTTTTGGAATTGGAGCTTATATATCTACATAAGGTTTCTCACAATTCACGCATGTGGGATATGGGGGTATTACAAACTCCCCCCCTTATGTACCCAACGTCCCCGTTAGCGTCAATCGGATTACTTGGTTCTCCGGACCAAGTAACATCTCTAATCGGACTATTTAGGCTCCAGGCCAAGTAGCCTCTCGAATCCAGGATTAGTCCCGGTAGACGATGCATATGCATACCCACTATGCCACACCATCGTGGTCCTGGGTTGGCTCTGATACCATCTGTAACGATCCAATTCCAAAATTGATCAACGGAACACTTACCCACACCACATAGGCTATCCTTTGGAAAATGATAAACGCTAGATGCTTATGTTCTAGAATTGGAGCTTATATATCCACATAAAGCTTCCGACAATTCAACCATATGGGATATGGGGGTGTTACATGATGAATACATTCCAAGTTTACAAAGTAAATAAATTGATAAACACTAGGTTTTTAAGTATGTTTCAGGTCATATAAATGAAACACATGTCTGTTAAAAAATTTTAAATCTAGATGCACTTTTCAGTTTTTAGTCATAAGAAACTTATAGAAAACATAGAAAACAATAAGCAATTCCTTTTTCTATTTCTTTTCAAATACTAATATTATTTTTCTAATATGAAGCCTAAGAGCCTGTCATCACTTTGTTCCATTTTTTTCTTCCTTTCCATAATTTTAGTTTTTTAAATCTAATAAATAGGAAATGACAAAGTTAAGTATCATTAAAATGGGAAATAAAATAAAACATAAGGATAAAAAGGTCATCCAATATTTTTGACATATTCATGCTTTCGATCATTGATTCAAATAGATATAATTATGAGGTTTTTGAAACTTTTAAATTCCAGTTAAAACCTTTCATTCAAGTTTAAGAATACAAAAAATTGATAATTTATGTTTAAGGACATGTCTCAAAAATATATAATTTAACTAAGGGCATATTTGTTACAAAATTTTAACTTATTATGGCTATTTAAGATTTTTTTTCTCCATTAAATGGTATACTTAATACATAACATTAAACAATGCACTAAAGCTAAAAACAGACAAACATATTCTTTTTTCCTTTTGTTTTATAGAAAGTACACATGGGACTTCTATTTTTTTTCTCTTTTAGATTCCCAGTGTTGATTAGACCTCTAATAAATATACAAAACCAAATTAATTTGGGTCTCATTAAAAAAATAAAACACCATATAAGTTAAGGGTATAAAAATTGATAAAAATTTTGTCACTTTTTTACTTTTTCTAATACTGATAATAGAACACTATGTTGCATGAAAGTATAATGTTTACAATGAAATAAAAAAATCCATCATTAAAAGAGGGAAATAAAATAAAAATTAGGAATAAAAAGGTCAGACATTTGACATATTCATACTTTTTATGGGTTTTATTATTATATTTAAATTTTTGATTCAAATAGACATAATTAAGAGGTTTTTGAAACTTTTAAGTTCCAATCAAAATACTTCATTCAAGTTTAACAGTACAAAAAATTGATAAAATTTTATGTTTAAGGTCCTGCCCAAAAATATGTATAATTTAATTAAGGCCATATTTGTTACAAAATTTTAACTTATTATGGCCATTTAATATTTTTTTTTCCTGCAAAATTTATATTTAATATATAACTTTAAGTAATTGTATTAAAGTTAAGAAAAGACATACAGATTCCTCTTGTTTGTTTTTAAAAAACTGTACATATGAGAATTCTAATTTTTCTCTCCTTTTCTTTTAGTTTGTTAGTGCTAATTATACCTCTAATAAATATACAACACCAAATTAATTTGGGTCTCACTAAAAAGAAATAAAAAACCCATAGGTTAAGAGTATAAATGTCAATAAAAATTTTGTCACTTTAATAAATTTTATAAAATTGATAATAGAACACTACGTTGCATGAAAGTATAATTTTAAAATAAAATTAAAATCATTATAACTACTAAACAATTAACGTGCATGTAAAATAAAAACTTTGATTCTTTATACTCTTTGTGGGAAAATTAGTAGTTTGACACAATATGAATTTTATACTATTTCAATATATGTCATAAGAATTTATTTATTCTTTTCTAGGTAGATAGCAGTGTTAGGGTGAAAATATTTATAATTAAGTAAAAAAAGCCTTGACTATACTCTTAATGTATGTCAAATGGTTCTTGGTATATAAAACTAACTTGTAAGAAGAGAACCAAAGTATAGAACATCAACCCAAAAAAGCTTGAACCTAACCATTGAGATAAAGACGTAATTTATTTAGCATTAAGTCAAATTAATTCAAATATGTTTTTGTGGCTTTTTTTGTCTGAAATTGATATTATTTTTAATTATTTTTTTAGTTTTCATAACTAAAAAATTCATAAAAATTACTATAAAAATTTTATTTAATAAATTATTATACATACATACATACATACATACATACATACATATATATATATAGAAAATTAGTTTTCAAATGATATTAGTTTTAGATGAAAAATCCAGTAAAAATAAATATAAATTATTTTGGATAATCAACTTTAAACAATTGTTTATTTTTCTCCCAAATGTATGATTTAAACTCTAAATCTTCATGGTAGAGAATTCATGAATTTCTATCACTTTCTAATAAGTAGGCCAAGTCAACCACATGGCTCTAATTCTACTTAACAGTATGGGGCCCCGATTGGTATAGATGAAGTCAAGATTTTAAATTCTTATAAGATCTCCTAGTGTAAAAAGATTCTTATTAAAATGGTGTAAAAAGACTCTTATTAAAAATCTCACTTTTCTCTTTGTAAAGAGAGCTGAAAGTTTAACATACTTTTATTATTTGTTTAATGTATAAATAATTACCAATGAAAGGTTGTAGGTTTTAAGTATTATTTTTATTATGCTCCCTCCATCGCAAATCCTTTGCAATATTTAAATTTTTTTACTTAAATTTATTTAATTTAATATTTACAAAATTACATTTAGAAACTATAAAATTTTACTTTTTAAATAATTTTAAAAAAAATTTAGCAAATATAAATAGAAAAGATTTAAGTCAAACTTAAGTGAAAAAACTGAAATGGTTGAAAGAACTTGAGATAAGGATAGTAATTTGAATAGCAAGTGAAGGAAAGAGAAATTAAATTGACCCAAAACTAATGTTCAAAAGTATTTATAAAAAAATTAGGGCATTTTTTTCAAATTTAACTAAATTTGGGGTTAAGTAATGATTTCTCCAAAAATTAAAGCCTAAAAAAAATTTTATATTCAAAGATATTTTTTTATAATAGAATTTTATATTCAAATATATATTTTTTTAATAGAATAAACTTTGGCCATATTTGTAAAAATATACTAATTTTAGTTCTAATACCCTCGTATCCCATATGGGTGAATTGTGGGAAGCCTTATGTGGATATATAGACTCAGTTCCAGAACATAAGTACCTGAAGCTTATCCAATTCTAAATGATAGCTCATGTGATATGGGCAAGTGTTCTATTAATCGATTCTGGATTTGGGTCGTTATATTAGTAGTCAAAGTAAGTTTAGTAGTCAAAATAGTAAATTTCCTAAAAATAAAACGCTAAACGCATCCCACTTTGCATTTTTTTCCTCTCTTACTATATTTTTAGTATTTTAATACTACTAAATATCTAATTAAATATGCAACTATATATTTAAATCCCTGCAAGTGGATTCTTTTCTTTCCCTTTTTTTAGAGCCTTAATACTAACACAACTTTGATAAAATAGACAATATAAAATTTTTTTTATCATTAAAAGAGTAAAAGAACTTATAATTTTAGGATAAAGGAAAAACTATATGTGAACTATTATAAAGTGTTCACTTATATAAATTTTTAATATAGAATAAAGAAAATTAATTTTTAATATTCAACACCTATAGATTTTCAAGTGAAACTTTAGCATGAGTTTTATCACATAATAAGCTTTCATAGTACATACCCATTCAAGTTGCAAAATAAAAAGAACTTAATTGACAAAACAAAATTATGTCCAAAGGTTGCCTTTTATAGTAATGCAAATTTTAGCTTGAGTTTTACCATATATTTAAGTTTGTATTCAAATAAAAAATTTAGTTATGTAGGTTTTTAAAATGCTAAGTTAAAATTTTAATTTTTATAAAATTTTTAGCTATACAAATTGTAGCATGAGTTTTACATTTAAGTCTTTTATTCAAATAAAAGATTTGGCTATGAAAGTTTTTGGAATGATAAGTTAAATTTTAAGTTTTATAAAATATTTAATTGAGCTATTATTTTATAGTAATATAGAACCAAGGGTGACATGTTTGTAGTAAAAAAAAATTTAATGGCAATTTAAGAGTTTCAAGTGAGATTAACACAAAAAAATAATTGTATATAATACATAATTTTGTAATATTGAATTCAGGGCAGGAAAGTTTGTAACAAAAAATAAAATTTAGTGGCAACTTAAGGGTTTCTTTTCGTGTTCTAGTGCTAATACAGCTCCACTCAAATAGATAATAACCAAATCGGGTTTCATTAAAAGAACAAAACATCTTATAACAAAAGAGCCAAAAAGTCATTCAACGTTTGTGCACCTTTGTGCTTTTTATAATATAAGATACTAAGTGTAGCATGAGTTTTACATTTAAGCCTTTTATTCAAATAAAAGACTCGACTATGAAAGCTTTTGCAATAATAAGTTGAAATTTTAAGTTTTATAAAATATTTATTAGAGGTATTATTTGATAGTAATATAGAACCAAGGGTGACATGTTTGCAGTAAAAAAATTTTAATGACAATTTAAGAGTTGTAGGTAAGATTAACACAAAAAAATAATTGTATATAATACATAATTCTTTCAAGGTGGGTAAATTTATAACAAAAAAATATTTAGTGGCAACTTAGAGGTTTCTTTTAGTATTCTAGTGCTAATACAACTCTAATTAAATAGATAATGACCAAATTGGGTTTCATTAGAAGAACAAAACATCTTATAACAAAAGATGAAAAAGTCATTCAACATTTGTGCACCTTTGTACTTTTTATAATACTAGTGTTGGTGCACGTGCGTTGCACGCAAGTATAGTTTTTATAAGTAGCGATGAAGTCATTATAATTAGTCAAGAATTAATTAATAATTTTTTGTAGTAATATAAATTGTTGGTTAATGTTTAATTTTTATCGTTATAAATGGTATTTTCCAGCTGTTGAACGTGTTTAGGACATTAGATAGTGTGATGAAAATTTTCCAATGGTGTTGCATTGATAAGTGTACAATATCAAAATTTGTGGTGTAAAATGGGAAGGAATTAAAAGATGGAGGTGTTTTGTGGCATTTAACCATATATTGGTAGATTAAGAAGCAATCTAATGAGCACAGCGATAGATTGCAGTGATGGTCAGTGAGGGAGTGTGAGCGGCTGTGTGAAGGTTGTGGGCGATGGACCGTTGCCAGCGACTATTCTGTAGATCGCTTAGTGAGTGATGGTTAGCGAGTGATTGAAAGCAATCAGACGAGCTTAGTGAGCAGTGGCTTGTGATTGGGAGATTAGCATTAGATTCGAGCTTGCAGGTAATGGAACTTTGATGGCCACCTAACCGGCAGTGGCAGAACATACCGGATCTAGGGTTGATGGTCTGATTCTGCTTTTCTCATTTCTTCTCTGCTACAGCGAGTATATAATGTAAGTGCTTCATCAAATGATATGGTAATTGTACTCCATGATGTAAGCAATATATTCTTGTTATTGGTTGAAAATGAGATTTTGAGCAAATTATGGTTTTAACTTCTTTTCAGGCGAATCTAAGAAACAGTAATTGAAAAAATTCACTAAATAGTAGGTGATCTTGATTTGGCCATTATTTTCCTTATTTTTGTAGTTTTGGTTGAACAAAGGAAGTAATTAAATGTTTTGTTATTTCTCTTACGCCATTATTTTCCTTATTTTTGCAGTTTTGGTTGAACATAGGAAGTAATTAAATGTTTTGCTGTTTCTCTTACTCACTCTTGGTTCCTTCGGCTGGCGGTGACTTGGTTAATTAAGATTTTTTTAGTAAAAATTTGGAAATAATATATAAGCAATCAAGCAAACAATCTGTTGCAAACCTATAACCATTTGAGTTGTTATATTTTCCTATACTTTTTTCTAATGACAATTATGAGGGGCTCATTATCACTAACATCGTCATTAGCTTCAGCTGTTTTGTCCTGGCTGAGTCCACATGAATCTTCCTAAGAGTTGTCTTTGTTGTGTTTCTTTTTCTTCTTATTTGCAGCTGCATTGTTTTTCTTGTTCTGTGTCTTTGAGCATTCTCCAAATATCGATTTTGGTTAAACCTTAAAAGCTTTTGCTGCAACCATTCTTCTTCTCTCAGCTTCAGTCTTTGTAGTGTGATTATCATCTATAGTGACAAAGAATTGAAATTCCTTGTTGACAGATGACATAAATTGTTGTATAAGTAATCACCTTGTGGTTCATATTTTTGAATAAGTAAACAAATGTAAGTGATACGGAACATATATGATATATATACAAATATAAATGTATTTATATATCTATAATTTATCAATCTTAAATGAGATAGTAGTTACACTCAAAGATTCGAGATAAGTTGATATTGGGCAATGAGTAATGGAGCTTGTTGCTTCAAAGAGAGTAATGGAGCACTTCTTTGTATACTACATTCTTTGTGTATATCCCTGTTCTACGATTGGAGCCTTCCGTTTTGACTAAAATCTTAGTCATAGCCATTGTGATTCCTCTAGATAATGCAACATGAAATTGCCCATGTGAAAAAACATTTTCGGGAAGATAAATCCCAACATGTGGTATTGTCTGCCCTTGTGCTTTGTTTATAGTCAATTCAAAGCATAGCCGGATTGGAAATTGTTTGCGTGTGAACTTAAATGGATATTGTTCACTCTCTACTGGTTTAAATGGAATCCTGGGAAGGAGAACTTTTTCTCCTGCAAATTGTCCAGTTGCAATTTCACCATATATGACATTTGCATTAACTTTTTACAAATAAGTCTTGTGCCATTACATAAGCCAATAGAAGGATTCAAATTCCGAAGCAACATGATTGGACAATTTGCTTTTAGGACTAACTTATGGGGTGGCAGACTAGGTGTCAATGTATTTAAAAATTCCTCATTGTAATAATAGCTTGTTCCAATATCCTCTACTTGATCAAAGCTATGAAATGTCCTCACTTCACTTGTTTATCAAAATTAAGACTAATTAGCAATTGGTCTTCTAGTATTAGTATTAATTCTTAGCAAAGTATACACCAATATGCTAAGAAATGTCCTCACTTCACTTGTTTATCAAAATTCAAAATAATTAGCAATTGCTCATCTAGTATTAGTATTAATTCTTAGCAAAATATACAACAATTTATAACTTGTTAAAAATATTATAGAACATTATTTAAATATGATATCTTGAATTAGACAACTCTATTTCAATATGAAGTAGCATGCAGAAAGAATAATGGGCAAAACATATTTCAATAAACTCAAAATCTTGCATTTGATCTTTTGAAAGAGACTTACTCACTTGTAGGGGTTGAGATGTACCTGGAATCATATTGACCATCCTTTCATTTAGTTTTTCCACATAATCATTTTTCGTTGTTAAAATTGCATGTTTGATCATGTAATCCATAGAATGATAGTTCCTGATTACAGATGGAAAGATGCTTCTAATAAGAATGTCCTCTGAAAATTCATTGTCATTGTGTTTAATGACTATTTCCTCAGGAAGTCAAATTAAACTGTCTTCAATTGAAGGCTCTTCTCCATCCCCAACTCTTAATAAAAATTCACCAAAGGTATGATTTAACAAAGCTTGTATCAACTATTTGTGTCCTAGTGACACGTGGAAAAACAAGTAAAACTTGTCAAAAATCTCCTAAAAAAACAATTACTTTTCCTCCAAAGCTTTTTGAGCTATCGATTACATCCCTTAAGCTACGATCAAGTATTTACATAGCAAACCTTTTTGCCATGGGTGCTTCATCCCATATAATTAGTGCAGCCTGTTTCAATAGTTTAGCCACACCATCTTGCTTTGAAAACCCGCATAAACTTGTATAAGTAGGGTTTAATGGTAGATTAAATCTTGAATGTGCAGTTCTACCTCTAGGCATTATTGATGCTGCTACGCCAGAAGTTGCTGTGGCTAGTGTAATCATACCTCTACGTCTAACTTTTGTAAGTAAAGCTCGATAAAGGAAAGTTTTACTTGTTCCTCCAGGACCATCAACGAAAAACACACCACTTTTCCCTGAATATATTCAATCTAATATAGTATTGAATGCTACCTCTTGTTCCAGGTTCAATTTTTCTACTGCATCAAAACCTCATGAGGGATTTGAACAGACCTTTCTTCTAGAATTTCCCTGCAGTCTGACCCTTCATTGTCCATTAACTCATGATCATATGTTGGCAAGTCATATTTACCGATTGTTGAGCCCATACCTTGTTTGTTTCCAAATTTAAAAATAAAATAAAAATGAGGATTTAATTTAATGCAACTAAGAGCAATGAACATATGCATAAAATTTTTAAATAGCTACAGAAAATAAAACTTACCTCCTAAGAAATAATCTATACTATGTAATGTTTCTAATATGATGGTTCTGCTGCTTTGTCCACGAAGTCTTTTAAAATCCTTAGACATTACTTCAAAGAAAGTATTCCACAAGTGCCTCACATCTTTTGGTTGACAATGAAACAACATAATTGCAAATAGTTTTCAAAGTGCTTGTGGCATTTGATATGAGGCAGCTTCCTTCAAACATTCAGCAATATTTTCATCATACTCAAGAAGACCTCGTTTTCTTGTAACTTCTTTGAAAGAATGATATTGAATACCATTAACAGTCAATAAATCCTCACATGAAGTAGAGCCTCTAACCTAATTCAATAGAAGTCTTAGATAATCTCTTTCACCTTTTTGTGGGTTAGCTCCATTAACACGACCAATAACTTGTCTATTTTTCTTTTCTGACCAGATTCGAGATTGTCTATTCCAAACATAGTGCTCGGGAAATTCCTTATATAAGTATTTTGGACCATTCATATTGTTTGCATAAAATTTGAAATATTCAGTGAGCATGGTTTTCTTTGAATTTCCCTGCTCCAGAACATTCTCTAAATTTTGCTCCTCTCTATAGCAGATAGCCTGTTAATTTGGAAGATGAACTGGCAGGTTTATCATTTGAGGAGACATCTCGCACAAATCAAATTCATAAATTCTCCATAAAGCTTCATGAGGGCATACCCATCTTGCGTTATGAAATTATTTTATCTCATCAATAAAAGTGCCTCCATCGTCGTGGGCAATATAAATAGCTGTGACGGCTCTCCTAGTTGGCTAATCAAGTAAGTGTTTATTTTACTTTAATTAAGTGTTTATTAAATTAAGTACCTCAAGTTAGCACTTTGTTAAGCAAGTAAGGTAAGCTTAATTAAGTAAGTGAGTTCCTAAGTGTGATTTGGCATAGTTAAATCAAGACCATTAGTTATTCTAGCTTTTAGAACCATCCTTGAAAGTTTTGAGAACTTGTGGCACTAAGTGTGTTTTTGGGCCATTTAAATCTTAAGTGGCTAAGGTGTCCAAGAAAATTAAGTTTGAGAAGCTTTAAGCATCCTTTAGAGCAACAAAATGTAGTTTTGGGTGAGAGTTTAGTGACTCATTCGAAGCTTTTGAGAGTATGAGGACTTAAGTGCAAGGGAGGGAAAAGTTGCCTTGTATGCTTATAAGTTAAGTTCCTTCATCCTTAGCCATTTGTTTCTAAGTTCCAAAATTCGTAGCTCCCTCTCCTCTCCCAAATTGGCAGCTCAAAGCTTCATTTCCTTGCAAATCTCCATCAAATTAAGGGTGCCCAAGGTGTTAGAAAGAATCACCAAGCTTCTTTGCTAGTGTTCTTGCTTCATTTGACTCTTGGAAGCTAGTTTGGAACTAAATTTCGTGGGTAAGCTTCTTGGACTCATTTGGATTGATTCTAGGTTGTTTCTAGAGCTAGAAATGGTCTTAGTTTGATTGGGTTGGATGCCAAATTGCATTGGTTTTAGGTGTGGAACTCAAGGAAGCTTAATTGAGCTAAGGAGGCTTTGTGTCAATGCTTGCTTTTGTGGCTGAATTGAGGTAAGGGTTCAAGTAATTAAGCTCAAATAATGCATGGTTTGGTAGTTTTGTGTGTGGGAATGAGTTAGGAACAAGACCCATTTAGTTTGGATTAGAAATGAGAGAGTTTGAGCAGTTGGTGTGCAAGAACGCAGCTGTCGCGCAACGCAGAAAACTGCGTTGGCGCCGCAGCGCCAAGGGTATGTACACTGGCGCCGTGGCGCCAGAGGGCGATTTTGCACACATAAAGTTTTGTTCTTTGGCGCTGCGTCAGGGGGGCTCTGGCGCCGCGGCGCCAGAGGCAACTTCATGAAATGTTGGGCCATTTTTTCGGCCATCTTAAGAGCAACTTAGACTCTCGGTTTCTATTCCTAGGCTATTCTAAGACGTTCCATAGCCTCGATTGGGTCTAGAATTCATTCCTAGAGCGGGAATTGTGCATTATTTAAGAGGTAGTCAAGTTGTGTGGTTAAGAACAAAAGTGTGACTTGGTGGCTAAGTTATTCATAGTGCTTAAGCTTTTAGATGAGCATTAAGGGGATTTAAGTGGGTTTTTAGACTCTTTATTGGCCGTATAGAGCGTCATTTACATATGGTCAATGAAGAGAAAAACCTAAGTCGATCCCAACCGAACCATTTGGTTTGGTAAGCAAGCCACTAGTAGTGTTCTGAGTTAAACCTTGAGGGTTTGGCTAGTTAAACCACATAGGAAGACTACCCTGTACAATAAGTTAAGGGTAAAGGCGGGTAAGTTTGAGAAAGGTGACGACCTACTCTAGAACCCGTAAGTGGGACTTAAGTGAGGTAAAGTATCCGGGATACGAGGGCCAGTATCTCAAGTACCTCCGTCGTTTGAGCTCACGGCAAAGTTTTAAGGCACTTAGAGTGCAGAAAGTCCCAAGTGCATATATTGTGTGCATTTCATACCATACATCCATACATTGCATATCTTATATATTGTTGATTGAATTGCTTGTTTGGTTGCTTGGTTGCCATATTTGCATAGTTGCTGCATTTTTCCTTGCAGGTATTCAAGGGATCCTTACTGATTACTTTCAAGTACTCATCCCCTTAAGTTTATTGTGCAGGTTCTAACTCCGGGCCCAATCACTAAGTGATAGTCGAGGCCTAAGTTTTCTGTTTTGCAGGTATTTCCCTTGAGAATCCTACTGATTCTAAGTTACTTGTGATATAAGTTATGTGCTAACCAAGTTGTGCCTTTACAGTGTAGAGGCTAAGAGTACACAAGAACAAGATCTAGTGAAGGGTTTACACTTGGAGCTTGGTATAGCTCAAGGTGGGACTCAAGTAGTTGATCTTAGTAGTTTTTGTCTCTTGTACATAGTACTCTGTGTACTAAGTAAGTTGCCTCTAATAGGATACATTGTGATGTAAATCCATCTTGTTACTTTTGGGTGCATGCTAGAGGTGTAATGTATGCACAAACTGTTACTTGTAGTTAAAGCAACCAGGATTTTCAAGGTCTTGGCACGTTTTATATATGTTTTAGTGAAATGCTCGAGCAATGTTTTTAATCCACGACTTATAAAATTCGTTTGCATTGCCAGGACAGAAGCATGCATAACTTAAACTGAGTAGGCTAAGAAACTAGTTGCATATAAATTGTTTAATTTATATTGACAAGTAATAGTTAGCCAATAGTAACTAGTGGGATTCATAAATCCCTAAGGCCTACAAGGTTATGGGGCACTGGGGCCCCATTCCGCGAAAATAGCAACCTTGTCATGACCTTTGTAGATGTACTTGTAAATGTACTTAACCGCTGTCACTGTAGAGCAAATTTCTACATTCATATGACAATTGTATTTGCTAAGAAGATAAGAATTGTATGGAACAACCCACCTATTATCAAATGTTTTCCTTCTAACATGTACAACTGTGCCATCATTCCTTCTTCTATATAATGGGTAGCCATCTTTTCCTTGAGTTGAATATGAACAAAATGGTCTAGGATAATGGAACCTGCATTTACCATTAACTATGCATGATTTTGTTCTTCCATAATTTCCACAAGGCCCATGTATCATATGCCTGACAACTAATTCATATAGTTGAGGATATTTCTCTTTATCAGGAATTTCAGCCAAAACAAATTTATCAAACTAATCTGCAGATGTAATCTTGTGTCCTTGTTTCAGTATAATCAAAATATGTGTATGAGGCAAACCTCTTTTTTGGAATTCAATAACATAAACACGAGTAGCGACTTGGCCAAAAATGTGTTTCTTAAATAGTTGATCCTTCAAATCTTCCAATTTTGCACGAAATACTCTAACTGTAATATCAAGTATATCCTGAGCACGTTGGCCACATTTCAACTCATTAGTTATTTTCTTTCAATCTAGATTGCATGTCATTGTTATAAATAAATCAGGCTTTCCAAACGACTCCACTAAGGTCATTGCATCTAAGTACTGCTTTCGCATATCTTGAGGACTACCAATAAATGATGCTAGAAGAATTAATCTTTTGCCAACTTCACTCCCTCTCGTTTCTCCAGCTATTACACTATTAACAATTTCTTGTCTTATTTCAAATATGATTCCTTTTTTATTATATCTGTAATAATCAAGCCTTGTTGTCTTTAGCTTAATATACTGCTCAACTACAAATTGTTGGAGTAATCTACGAGCATAAAAGCAATATGCATCTGCTGTCATCTTTAACTTGTAACCTATAACAATAGTATTCTCTACAAGATACTTTGTTGCGATTTTGTGTAAGTTGTGCTGTATAAAAGGAAAGACTAATACTGTTACAATAATAGTAGATATTGTATCAGAATGAAAAATTAAAAAGATGTAGATTTGGTGTATTAGGAAAATTTCTAGGAATTGGTCAAAGCAATAAGTTCTCAACAATAAAAAATCATACTGTAATTGGCTAATTCATGTCAATATTTTATGATAGTATTTACATAGGCACTATCACATACCTCGATTAACTTTTGCATCAATAATATCATTGGCACTATTATATGTTGGTAAGGTGTCTATTGTTCTTTGACTTGCATGTTGGCCCTTACGATTGGAATTTACTTTATCAATGGCAGGATGCTATCCAGGTTCACCTTTTGAATATAACAATGGATACTGTAAGGTATCATAGCATCCATAGTAATGCCAAATTGTATATGTTTTGCCTGAATGAGCATGAACTATAATTTGTCTTTCTGAGGGGACATTCTTATTATTTCCTTCAACCCAAATAGCAGGAACTTGATTGGCCGATGGTGAGTTATAAACCCTTTGATCAAAATTCACATTTGCAAGAATCCGAATTTTGAAGTTTCATTTCAACCTTCGAAAAAACTGGTCATATGGATTAACCTCCATGATTTTCTTTATCTTTGTCACCACTTCAAAAAAATAGACAAAACATATTAAAATATAGGAGGGAAAAAAATAGACAAAACATATTAACATTAAGTAGGTTTATGTATAGCTATCCTTCCACATCAATTTGATTCCAAATATATACTATCCCATGATGCATTATTTATAATATTCATTAAAAATAACATGTATGTTAGTCCTTCTTTTCTTTCCTATGGTTGATCAGTGAATATAGCTCTTCTGATGTATAAAATATTGAAGATTTTGTATTATACCCGTAATACATTTTTTATGATGCTCAATATGTGACAGGTTCTATGAAGGTCATCATTCATTCACTTCATCCCATTTAAAATATCACAAGGTAATGTAAAATCTTGTAAAATTCTTTTTAAATTTTTTCTTTATTCTTTTCTCAGCAACTTCTATGTATGAGTAAATGGTTTATTTTACTCCCATTTCAGGTGATTTAATATTTGAATGCTATATTCTATACAGTCTCATAATTTGCATGCATTATAAACCTTGTCAGTGTGCATGTTGATTTCACAATATCACCAATCTTGTAACTGGACATGATTATTGCACCTAGTCAAACTCATCACAGTCTCATGATACTTTTCCATGTAAGTGAGGAAACCTATGATGACAGTGCTTCAAGAATGACATCCTCTGTAAAACTCAGTCACATTGCTTTTGCATAAATTTGTAGTGTTAAATTAAGTTAAAACAATTACTGATGCAATCAATCTCATGTCACGGCCACTAACCCCAGGATGAGATCAAGATGCAAAGTAAATAACTCTATTTAGGAAGTGCCTAAATAGAAGTGTTTCCTCATAATGAATTTAGAAACAAATAGACAAAGCATATTAAAATATAGGAAGGTCAAAAAATAATAATTGAATAATGATAATTATATCTGTGTAGCAATAAATATAGGTATTCATAAAGTATTTACCTACTTCAGATAAAGTGGCATCTTTTAAAGCTTGCATCCTATTTTGGATTTCATTGTCTGTGTCATAGAAATACATCTAGAAATAGCATGGTTTGTCTCCTTCTTGAGCCAAAGATGGTAGTACATGGTATACTTGTCCTAGCGCTCGAAAAGTATTAACACCATCTTTTGAACTTGCGAGATTCATGTCCAATTTAACCCCAAAAGATGTGAAAGCATATATACTATTATACGCCCTTATGTCTTTGTGAAATGTCATTGCTTCCTCTGATTGTGATGTATATAAATCATATAATTCATCTGAAATATTTGGTTCAGCTAATGTAACTTTCCCATTTTGGCAACAGAAAGTTGGTGGTTCATGTTCAAACTTCTTGCAATTACAATGAATGCAATTGCTCATTACATGTACTTCATGGCATTCAGAGATTGAAGGGATAGTAACAAAGGTTCTGATTAACAACAATAGAAAAGTAAGTTATTAAGATAAACTATATTAAGACTTATTAAGTAAGAGATTAAACAAAAAATATAAAAAAGTGATGGCAAACTCTTAGGCTTTATATTAGAAAAATAAGTTTAGTATTTACAAAGTAAATAACTCCATTTCAATTAGTGGAACCTTGCCTTGTTGCATATGTATTGTTGAAAGTGCATGGAGAGATCTTGTGTTGCACCTGTTGCTTTGGATATTGCATATTTGGGCGTTTTCTATATAATTTCCACTATATTCTTGCATGAAAGAAAGATGTTTTCTTGTTCGCCGAATGGATGCATCAATAGTTTGCTCTTGTATGATTAATCAGTGTGGAAAAAAGAAAAAAAAAATTTCAGAAGACACATTGCTCTTATATGAAATAAAAAAAATTGTAGGAACCTAGAATCATCATCATATATGTGTACAGGTTGGTTGAATATCAAAACTAATGTTATATATATGAGCATATGTATGTGCAAATTGGACAGATTTTGGAAACAATGTCACACATACCCATGTGCAGTTTTGAGAACTTCTTTTATTTTTTTTTAATCTAACTTTATGATATTGTTCTCCATGTGCAGTTTCATTGGGTCATGCAACCACAAAGAAAAGACTTGACGGCACGATGGAAAGAAGGATCGATGGCGCGACAACTGACGGAGAGCAGACGGTGGCTTCCTCAGTAGGTATATAGAAAATCCTAATAGAAGAAGTTAATAGTCTGGCTTCCTATTATTCCCCAAATTGGGGGCTTGGGTTGTTTGTATTATAATAGTTAGGAAAAAAGGAGCTAAAACCGTATTAGTAATGGAATCGTACAATAATACTTTTATTAAGAGTCAATTGTAACACTCTCCAGTTAGACTGGATTTACTTTGTTCCCAATGCATTTTGTGTGATTATATTGTTTTAATAAGAGTAAACCATTGTCGACTAAATCTATTGTTTTATTAAGAGTATTACAATTGAATAAATTTTAATAAAGCAATTATTGTACGATTATATTATTTTATTAGGAGTCAATTATTGTCGACTAAATCTATTGGTTTATTAAGAGTATTACAATTGAATAAATTTTAAGGGTAAAAAGGTCAATCATTGTAAGATAGTTTAATTACAATAATAGATTCATATAGAATAATTTAATAAACTAAATTTTAGGGGCAAAAAAGTCATTCAACATTTGTGCATCTTCATACTTTTTATAATATAAGATAAGATAAGATAAGATACAAAGTGTAGCATGAGTTTTACATTTAAGTCTTTTATTCAAATAAAAGATTTGGCTATGAAAGTTTTTGGAATGATAAGTTGAAATTTTAAGTCTTATAAAATTTTTACTTGAGATATTATTTGATAGTAATATAAAACCAAAGGTGGCATGTTTATAGTAAAAAAAAATTAATGGAAATTTAAGAGTTTCAGGTAAGAGTAATACAAAAAATAATTGTATATAATACGTAATTCTATAATATTGAATTTAGGGCATGTAAATTTATAAAAATAAAATAAAATTTAATGATAACTTAAAGGTTTATTTTAATATTTTAGCGCTAATACAACTCCACTTAAATAGATAATTACTGAATTGAGTTTTATTAAAAAAATAAAATATCTTATAATAAAAAGACAAAATAATCACTCAACATTTATGTCTACTCGTGCTTTTTATAATATAAATTAAGGCAAGATAAGGTAAGACTAGAATTTGCCCGCGCTTTGCTGCCGGCTTTATGAAGCATATACGTTTGTAATGTGCCAGCAGTCCGTAAAACCTCAAGGGACATTTTTTCTTGCCTTGGTCGAGAGATTTCTACTATCCTGTCCAGTAAGATTCCTTTCCTTGTTGTATCCTCCTAATTTGTTTCCAAATCACGTGAAGAGTTGAAACTAATTTTTCTTGCAAAAGCACAATCATTTGATTTGATTTAAAAAATATAATTTTTAAAAACACTTACGTCATATTCTCGTCAACCTCAATCTTTTTCCCTGCTCGGAGAAGATGTCATACACAATTAATGATACCCAATGAAAAAATCAACATAAACACAATGAAACAAACATCAAGTGACATACATAATTAATACATGCTTATGTCAGAAATCCGAAGTGGGCATACAATCTACTCTAAGTTAATGCTTAAATTGCTTAATTAGAATTTGGTTTTCCAAGTTCCCTATTCGATTTCACTCCAACGCTGACCAGAAAAATTGAAACTACTAAAAAACAGAGGAATAAATTTCCCATATTACCAATTTAATGCAGCTATATACTAACTAACTATAATAATTGGAAGCTTTAAAAAAAAACGCATAGTGCTAAAAAATTTCCCAGAATAACCATGTCTTGCAGCTACTGACTAACAATCGATTGGAACCAACTAAGTGGATCAAGACTTCCTCCTGGTCACGTTCTTCAAAAGGGCTAATGGCTCCAGCTTGCATGCTCCAGAAGTGCCTGTAAACTTTGCAAATTAGAAATTTTTATAAATAAGGGCACCAATTATGCTCTCTTTGTTTTCCTCTGTCATATTTGTGATGTGATAATTCTTCGCAGGAATTTAAACTCAATCCTGGTGCGAAGGACTTCTCTCCATCGTTTCTAAATCCCATACCTGTAGGTCCTCTAATGTTGCCTGAGGCTGCAAATGTGGGTTGCATGCCAGGTAGCTCGCCTTCTGTGGCAGTTGGTTGTTCTTTGCCGAAAGTTGTAGTTAATATACACGCAAAAGAGTGCAAGCGTTTATGAAATCTTCACCGAGACAACTATTCTCTACTTTGCATCAATAGGTGATCAAAATCACATTCTCCCTCACAGTGTAAGCATATGAGAGAAGTAATGATAATTGTCCTACAATGATTACTACCTGCCAGAGCATGAGGTACGCAGCGCGGCACACGTTTCCCCAAGGGACCAAATGGCACCCTTAGAACGATGGTGGACCGAAATCAGCGAAAGATTCTCTAAACATGCCAACAAAATGACGCCACCCCAACTTAAAAGGGATTCACAACGTAAACAAACTTGTGAAGTTTATCAGCATTTAGTGGAAAAAAGAATGTTGAAAGCAAATTTGGTCTCTTTAGGGCTTTCTTTCCCACTGGGCTTGTTGAACTTGTTCATTTGTGAAGCAATAAAATGCTTAGATCAAGGGAACATAGAAAGCGTATCATGGTGGAACTCAGGCATTTTATATCGGTTTCTGTATTAGTTTTTTTGACTAATTTTTAGGCCTCAAACCTCTTTTTGTGCCCAGTCTTCTAACAAAGAAAACCCCTGGCTGTTTGAGCAAACTATTGTCTTTTTAATCGTGGGAAAGTATTGTTACCTAGAAAATAATTACTATATTAGCTCAGCTAAAGTAATTCAAATGGAAACAATAGCTAAGATTAGAACATGTTAATGAGATACCTTATTCTTACATAGAGAAGATGATCACTTACCTAATAGATATGGGAACTTATTATGGATGTCCAAAGGCTAGATACTCTCGATAGAACGAAGGAGGTTGTCATATACATCTCAAAAATTGTTCCTACAAGTGGACTTGCTTATTCTTCCAAATTGTTTCAAACACTCCTATTAAGAGATGAGATACTTTTAGTACAGAAAAGTGTTATAATACTTCAATGGAAAATTGAAAAGTTTTAGCACTTCAATGAAAAAAAGGTTTATGACTAAAAATGTTCTCCCTCTATTAATTATCGGCTTGTAATATTATGTCCTCAGCGAGTTTTTAGCTTTTCAAAAGTGTTCTGGACCATGTTTTTATAATTTAAGAACAACATTTTTTTTTGGATAATTACAATTTATCCATGAGATTTAGGTGAAATTATACTTTAGCCTCGTCTGTTTTAGAAATATACAACTTACCCCTACCTTTTTAATACGGTCTAACAGTAACTTTTGAAATCTTAATTTAGACATTATGATAGCTATATTTCAGTAATTTCAATCTATATGGAATTTTTTTTTACAGTTAATAGACATTTTAAGTTATCAGTTTTTTCTTTTTGTATTTCTTTCAGTTTTTAAAATTATATTTTTTAATGTCAATTAATCTATAAGGTTTATTGGTTGCATATAGTTTTGATTATTATTGCTGCATTTAACTTCTGAGAATTTGCTTCTGCAGTGCTAGTGCTGCAGCTGAAAGTTCTCTGGCTTACCCGTGATAGTGTTCAAGCTCCCCAGGCGTATTATCAACAGCAACAGCCCAGCAGTGCCCCAGCAGTCCATACACCTATAGTTTCCCGCAGGTCCAGTGGTCACAGAGGCTTGGCTCAAGTAGTGCCAGGGGCCTCTTCATCTGATCACTCTGGTGGCTTCTACTTCATTCCCTCGAGTGCCTCAGGCCGTAGCTTCCACATGTGGGAAAGAGATGACTTGATCAGCACTCCACCTGTATCAACAGCCCCACTTTTGCAGGCACCTCGGGGTTGTCATCTCCACCATCAGCTCACACCATCAATGTAGAAGAATAGCTCCATCAAATCGCAAAAAGCCTGATAGAAAAACAAGAACTCGAGGATATAACCGACACTCGTGTAAGATAAATACAATTAGATAAATACAATTACCAGAAGATAGTTACAAAATCTAACCTATTTTAATGTGAACAAAATAATAAAATCTGTTTTACAACGACTTCAGGTGCATTTGAAACTCTCGGGAAAAGTCATTCTAAGCTTAATTAGCTTTAACAAATTACCTTTAGTTACTTTGCTTAACCACTCACATACAGGTACTACTCCATCTTCTAGGAAAAGTTCCACATGCACTTATGATAGGGAAAAGTAACGTTAAAGGCATAACAATACATAGCTTCTGATAATTAAAAGTAACGTTATGATAGGGAAAAGTAACGTTAAAGGCATAACAATACATAGCTTCTGATAGGGAAAAGTAACGTTAAAGGCATAACAATACATAGCTTGGCTTTTTTCAAATCTAAAAATATGTTGTCTAAAATGCTTGAGAATTAAATCAACAATATCCAGACTGGCATAACAAAAAGTATCAAAATGACATGCGAATATAAAAAGGGAAGCATATTTGGACTGAAGAAAAAACTTAAAAACTAATGAGATATACATTATGGGAAGGATATAATAACATTAATTCATTTCAAGCAGAGTGCTGGGTACCTAAGAATATTTGGTAGCAGGAACGCATGGCAGATGAAGAGAAAGGTCGTACCTAATTAAGGTTGAGGTGTAGCATCACATCGCATCTGCCCAGAAGATGATGTGGCCGTTGAAGCATCAAGAATATCCTGCTTAACAGGCAGATGTTCGTACGGTCGATTCGGGTTAGCGTAACAAAGGAAGGGTCGAAGCACAACCTTGGCATTGGGATGGCCCCAGTCTGAAGAATGCCACCAGTCAAGTGGATGTATCAAGAAATCCCGGAGATAAGGCGGAGCTGACGGTTGATCGTCTGCTAGTAGGGGAAGATGCAGAGGTACCCTCCTTAGCAGTGGACTGTTTTTTACTTCAATTTTTGAGAGAGCATCGGAAGCCATGATGATGTTGGAAGCAGTGACCCAATGAGACGGGAAGAATACTGACGTGGAGCAGAAGATATTGAAGTGGAGCACAAGTGCTGAAAATCAGGAGAGTTAGTTTGGATAGGATTGAATGACCAAGTCTTTAGTTAGTTAGTTTTCGTGTTTCCTAAGTTTTAGCTATGTTTGTTACTTGTAATCTGTTTACTTAAAGCGAAATTGGCAATCAATGAAACACAGCAGCAGTTGCAAGTATCTTCGAAATTCTCTTGTTCTGTCATTTCCTTACATTGTGGTATCAGAGCCAGGTTGCAAACCTTGGCTTACCTCCATTTGTTCTTTCATTCATCCGTATCTGAGAAGAACAATGGCAAGTGCAGCTGCTGGAAACAACTCAATGAGTGTTTCACAACCTCAAATACCCTTATTCAAAGGGGACTCCTATGAATACTGGAGTATCAAGATGAAGACCCTCTTTAGATCTCAGGATCTATGGGATCTTATAGAGCAAGGTTTCAGTGCTAAAACCTCAGAAGAAGGAGCCTCCAGGGAGCTGATGAAGAAAGATGCAAAAGCCCTCTTCTTCATTCAACAAGCGGTTGATGAATCTATCTTCTCTCGTATTGCTGGAGCAACTACAGCCAAGCAAGCATGGGATACTCTCAAGACTGAATACCAAGGATCAGCAAGAGTGATCACAGTGAAATTGCAGTTTCTAAGAAGAGACTTTGAAACTGCACTTATGAAAAATGGAGAGTCTGTTCAAGACTTCTTGGGAAGAATCTCATCCATGGTCAGTCAAATGAGAGCATATGGGGACAAAATCACTGATGAAACAGTGGTTGGAAAAATACTCAGGAGCCTAACGTCCAAATTTGATCATGTAGTTGCTGCCATTGAGGAATCAAAAGACCTCACCACACTCTCAATTGATGAACTGATGGGGTCATTGTAGACTCATGAAGCCAGAATCAATAGAACAACTGGAAGAGAGGAAGAACAGGCCTTTGAGGTTCAGGGGGAGAAGAGCAGATTCTCTCCACACAGAGGAAGAGGAAGGACTTTTTACAGAGGAAGAGGACGAGGCAGATCAGTCCAATGCGCATACTGTAAAAAGTATGGACATAAAGAAGATGTCTGCTGGAGCAAAGAGGATCAGGCCAAATTCACACAAGAGGATAATGACAGTGAAGACTATCTGTTCATGGCCAGTGAGGAAACCAATTTACAGTCAACAGAGATATGGTATTTGGACAGTGCATGTTCAAATCACCTCACTGGTGAAAAGAGCAAGTTTGCAATGTTGGATGAGACATACAAGGCTCAAGACAGACTTGGAAACGACAAGCAAGTACAAATCCAAGGGAAAGGAAATGTGGTAGTATGTTCAAATGGTAGAAAAAGAACAATTAAGGATGTTCACTATGCACCAAGTTTGGCACACAATCTTATTAGTGTTGGACAGTTGGTGGAACATGGTTACTCAGTCATATTTGAGAATGATCTGTGTTGTGTCAAGACCAGTACAGGCCATAAGGTGCTGGAATCTAACATGACTGATAACAAGATGTTTCCAGTGGAGTTTGAGTGCACAGACAAGTGTCTAATAACAGGCACTAAGAGTAATGACTCTGAAAAATGGCATCAGAGATATGGACATCTCTACATTCAAGGACTGAAACTTCTGGCTAATAAAGAAATGGTTACAGGACTACCAAGCATTGGAGAACTGGAGAAAGTATGTGAAGGATGTGCTCTGGGGAAACAGACAAGAAAAACTTTTCCCAAAGGAAAAGCAAAAAGAGCCAACCAGAAGCTGGAACTAATACACACTGACATATGTGGACCCCATGAGGACAGAGTCACATGCTGGAAGTAAGTTCTTTCTATTATTCATTGATGATTTTTCAAGAATGAATTGGGTTTACTTCCTAAGTCACAAATCTGAAGCATTTGAGCATTTCAAAAAATTCAAAGTTCTGGTTGAAAAGCAGTGCAATCAGAAAATTAAAATCCTGAGATCAAATAGGGGTGGAGAGTTCTGCTCAAAGGAGTTCAGCAGCTTCTGTGATGAACATGGGATCAGTAGAGAATTGACAGCTCCTTATACTCCAGAGCAAAATGGTATTGCTGAAAGGAAAAACAGGACAATGGTAGAAATGGCAAGGGCCATGATGCAAACCAAAGGACTGTCAAATGATTTTTGGGCAGAGGCTGTTGCAGTTGCTGTGTACCTGCTCAATCTTTCTCCAACAAAGGCAGTGTGGAACAAAACACCTTATAAAGCCTGGTATGACTCAAAACCATCTGTAGGACATTTAAGAATCTTTGGATGTATATGTTATGCCTTAATTCCTGTAGGCAGACATAAGCTGGATAAAAAATCCAAGAAATGTATCTTTGTTGGATATAGCATGAACTCAAAAGCATATAGATTGTTTGACCCAGAAACAAAAAGCATTGTGATTAGCAGGGATGTCAAGTTTGATGAACACTTGAGCTGGAAAGAAGAAGAAAAACTGAATGGCACACAGATGGACATTGAGGAAGATTCTGCTCCAGTGGAGACAGAAGCTGAACAAGGAACACTTGGAGAAGAGTCACCTGCCATGACTCCATCAGCAATTCCTGAAGGGTCACCATCTTCATCAGGCAAAACAAAAACAAAGACTCTAAGGGAAATCTACTCCTCAACGTATGCAATGTTTGCAGGAGATCCAACTGATGTGCACATAGCCATGAAGAATGAAGTCTGGAAAGAAGCCATGACAGCTGAGATTGAGGCTATAGAGAGGAATGATACATGGGAGATTACTGACTTGCCTCCAGGAAAGAAGGTGGTAAGCTTAAAATGGATTTTCAAAACAAAATACCATTCAGATGGTACAGTTCAAAAGCACAAGGCAAGGCTGGTGGCACGTGGATACACACAGGAGCAAGGAGTTGATTTTGAAGAAACATTCTCACCTGTTGCTAGATTCAAAACAGTGAGAATGATTCTTGGAGTTGCAGCAAAACATCAGTGGACAGTGCTTCAATTTGATGTAAAGTCTGCCTTCCTCAATGGAGATTTGAAAGAAGAAGTGTATGTGCAACAACCTCAAGGATTTGAAAAATATGGAGAGGAAGAGAAAGTCTACAAACTCAATAAGGCTTTATATGGTCTGAAACAGGCGCCTAGAGCATGGTATAGCAAAATAGATGAGTTTTTTCAAACTCATGAATTCCACAGGAGCCCCAATGAACCCACCTTATATCTAAAAAGGAATGGTCACAATGTCATCATGGTTAGCTTGTATGTGGATGACATGATCTACACAGGATCATCATCTCAGCTCATAATGGAATTCAGAAAATCAATGATGGAAGAATTCGAGATGACTGACTTGGGGACTCT
Source organism: Aquilaria sinensis (assembly GCA_005392925.1). Classification (NCBI taxonomy): domain Eukaryota; kingdom Viridiplantae; phylum Streptophyta; class Magnoliopsida; order Malvales; family Thymelaeaceae; genus Aquilaria; species Aquilaria sinensis. The sequence continues at coordinate 70,071 of SMDT01000855.1, read as the reverse complement.
CAATTATTTTCTTGGGCTAGAAGTACAGCAAACCAAAGAAGGTATCTTCATTTCTCATCAAAAGTATGCCACAGATGTTTTGATACAGTTTAACATGCATAAATATAAAGCTGCAACTACACCAATGAATGCAAATGAGAAGCTGAAAGCTCAAGATGGGACTGAAATGGCAGATTCAAGAAGGTTCAGAAGTTTGGTTGGTAAGCTGCTCTTTTTATCTCATACTCGCCCAGACATAATGTTTGCAGTGAGCTTGGTGTCAAGACACATGCAAAATCCTACTAAACATCATTATGGTGCTGCCATGAGGATACTGAGATACATCTCAGGAACAAGAGACTATGGCATCTGGTACTCAAAAAATGCAGATCTAATTCTGGAAGGGTATACTGATAGTGACTGGGCTGGAAGTCAAGAAGATAGAAGGAGCACTAGTGGAAATTGTTTCAGTCTGGGGTCTGGACCCATATTTTGGCTATCCAAGAAACAAAGCACAGTTGCTTTATCTTCAACAGAGGCAGAATATGTTGCTGCCAATGCTGCTGCATGTTAAACTGTTTGGCTTAGGAGATTGTTACACGATTTAAATCAATAACAAAATGGAGCAACCACACTTTTTTGTGACAATGCCTCTGCTGTGGCCATGACAATGAATCCTATTTTGCATGGGAGAACAAAGCATATTGAAATCAAGCACAACTACATAAGAGAGTTAGTCAATAAGGGAGATGTAGAAGTGAAGTTCTGTAGAACAGAAGACCAGATGGCAGACTTGTTCACAAAGGCCCTACCATTTGGAAAGTTTGAAGATCTTCGAAGAAGACTATACATTGGCTCAAGGGGGAGTGTTGGAAGAAGTGATCCAATGAAACAGGAAGATACTGACGTGGAGCAGAAGTGCTGAAAACCAGGAGAGTTAGTTTGGATAGGATTGAATGACCAAGTCTTTAGTTAGTTAGTTTTCATGTTTCCTAAGTTTTAGCTATGTTTGTTACTTGTAATCTGTTTACTTAAAGCGAAATTGGCAATCAATGAAACACAGCAGCAGTTGCAAGTATCTTCGAAATTCTCTTGTTCTGTCATTTCCTTACAGATGATTCCGCTCCCCGGGAATATGCTCTTCAGTTGCAGCAAATTCTTTAATCGCAGTATTTTTAATTTGGGAAGACACAACAATTGAGTTTGAGTTGTATCACTCGAACCTGATACAATTCTAGATCCTTCCTCCCATGATGATTACTGTAAGGCTTGATGCTTGGGGAGCTAAGATGCTGTCTTATACAGGGAGATGGCAGTTAGTTCAGGTAGTGCTTCATAGTTTGACCATCTTCTATATGTCTGTGTTTATGATGCTAAGAATTTTCTGAATGCGGCCCCCTCTCCTTCAGTGGTGCAAAAAATAGTTTATAATCGGCTGAGATTAAGGCTGCCTCGTGTAGACTGGGCCTCTCTATGTTTGGATTCGATAGGTGACCCGTAGTTTAATTTTTTGTTTTGGCAAGTTATGCAAGGAGGTCTCCTGCTGGCAACTTACAGTCTTGGGTGTAGCCTTGGCTAGTCGATGCTATCTTTGTTGTGTAGATGAAGAAACTGTTGATCACATTTTGTTTTCATGCTCTTTCATCTCCTAGAACGTGTGGGTGAATGTTGCTCATTAAGACAGGCATTTTCTTTTCATGCTCTTTCAGTTATGTGAGGAATTTAAAGGCAGGCATTTATTAAGGAGAATCAGGAAAGTAGGCCTTTTTGCTATCATGTATCATCTTTGGCATGAAAGCAATGGAAGGGCTCATAACAATCGGGCTCGGCGTGTGGAGGACATTGTTAAGGATATTGAAGTGCATATTTGTATGCGAATAGCTAAGCTTCCTTTGCCCCATTTGTTAGCTTCTAGCTAGTGTTTTTTCCCGGGTATGTCCGGGTGTATCTGTATTGAGGCATTATTGCTAATGAAATTTTGCCTTTGACTCTTAAAAATATTTTAAAATTAATTTTTAAATTTTTAAAAAATTGGGCTTCAATTAATATTACAGTTGCTCCTAAAAAATAAATAAAAAATTTAGGTGAATAATTACCTGTAAATAAATAATTTTAATATATTACTTCATCAATCTCATATTCTTTTGAAATTTAATTATTTAAGGATATTTTGTCGAGCATTTCCATATTTAACAAATTTCTTTATCTTATCACTCTTCAAACTATCATTTTAATATTTATGATTTTTTTATCTTTCTTAATTTACGTTAAACAAGTAAATGACAAAACTAAAAATAACACAAAAAACTTTTTTCTCTTTCACAATATTTGTGCGAATCCAAAATATTTCAAATAAATTTATGCATACGTATAATTAACAAGCCCAAAAATGTCAATTGGGTCTCAGCACAATTGGCATGAAGACACCTATCACGGAACCATTAAGGTTTGAATCATGCCATATGAAAAAGATTTTTTTTTTTTTTTTGGTTTTTAGCTAGTGAGTGAGTTTAGATTGAATAATGTATGGTCGACTATATTGAACATCTCCTGTAAACATTCCATTATAAAAAGAATGTGTAAAAATGAAGTGTGCATTTATTTTTTTTTATTTGCCATGCTATTAGTCCTTTTTTTTTTTTTTTGTGTCTTTGGCACATCTTTTATTTTAGTGTCGTATCATGTTAGTTGTTTTGCTATTCCTTTTTTTTTTTTTCTCCATCACCTTTTTCGTCTTGGTTATCCTTTTTTTGTTTTTTATGAATGCTTAGCTTTTACTTTAAAGAACTTACGAAGAAATTCACCCAATGACCTTTCCCCCAAGTTGTCTTCGTTGTTTTCTATGTACTGCCTTCTAACTAAAATATTGGTCACTATGATCTATTTATATTTTAGATAAACAATTCATTTCCTTTATTAAGTTAAATTTTAAACTCTTAATAGTCAAAACTTTTCCGTTTCCTCTCTTGGTTCTCAAATTTTTGGCCACTTTTTTTTTTCATTTCACCTTTATTAAGTTAATGGTTAAATTGTTAATTAATTAATATAAATAAACATCAGTTTGTCTTTCAGCCATATCTTTTCATAATTGCTGCAACTGAAAGTGAATTTTTTGAAATACATTTCTAATTGATATTAAAAGTTTGTGCTTGAGTTGATAAGAGATGAAATATTTATCATTTCGAACCTTTTATATTATTATGTTTCATAGTGTTATATGTCGATCATAGCAAATCATTTTAATGATAAAAACATAATAAAAAAAAAGAACCCAAAATAAAATTAAAATATAATGAAATTTTAATTAATTAATATAAATTTATGGGTGAAATTTTTTTAATTATTTATTATTGAGATTTATTTTAATGTTAAGTTTGTCGTGCGTGGCCTTCTTTAATGCAAACAATTCCGTTTAGGTTTTTTCTTTGTTATTTATTTATTTATTTATTTGCGTTTTTCAGTCAATGGTCAAACGTCCCTTTTAGTCCCAAAGCATATTCTGGCCTCCGAACTCCTTCATCTGATGATCAAATTTTCAATTTTAGCAACAATATCTTTTTTATTTTTTTCTTTTTACAGACATTTTTTTCTTGCTTTTTTTTTTTTTGTGAATGTTCAAATGCCTATTTCAATTTTTAAATAGCTAAACTTCTCCAGCTGATGGCCAGATCTCTGACTTACTCTATTTTACGGTTCACGGGCAATAAACAAACAACAACATTTTTTTGCTTTTTTCTAAATGAATGGTCAAATTCCTTTTCAGTCACCAAATATGTTATTTCTGCTTTTTTTATCACCGAAATCCTCCATTTGATAATCTAATCCCGGGTTTTAGCCATAACATTTTTGCTTTTTTGCCTTTTTTCTTTGAAATCTCGATAAATTCATCTTTTAGTCCTAAGTATGTTCTTTCAACCACTACTAAAAAACCATGGATTTCCAACTGTTTTATTACCAACGGCTTCGACGTTGGTAATTTCCAACGTGTAGAACCGTTGGTAAAAAATTTCCAACGTGCACACGTTGGTGGCTTTTTTTTTTTAATTTTGTGTGTTTTTACCAACGGCTTAGCAGTTGGTAATTTCCAACGGTTGTGACCGTTGGAAAATCTTCCAACTGTAACGCGTTGGTAAGGGGTTTGATCTTTTTGGGCTTGTTCAATTGGGCCCATTTACCAACGGCTAGGCTGTTGGTAAAAACTCAACCTAAAACGCAACTTTTAATTTAATGATTTTCCAACGGCTAGCCGTTGGAAAATCAGATTTTAAATGTCATCTTCTTCCCCTTCTCGGCCAGTCGCGACAGAGGGCAGCGTTTTCTCCTTCTCGCGTGCAGCGGTGTTCCGGCGTGCGGTCTCCTTCGTTTTGCTTGGTCGCCGGCCGATTTGCTAAGATCTTTTTCCCATTTCGTCGATTTACAGGTAAGTAAACTTGTTGGGCATTATTTTTACTGTTATTTTCCGTATTATTGGAAATAGTATAAATTTTGATTCGGTTGAGAGATTTTGCTTGGATTTTTCAGTTTAATCTTTGTTCTTTGGTTCCACGAGCTGGGCATTGCCAATCCGACCTGGATTTAGCTGTAATAGGTAAATTTTTTTATTTTTAAGCATATATCCGAATATATCCGACAATTTTAGCTAATTTGTACGAAAAAAATGGGTTTTTTTAATGTATTTTGTCATTAAATTTTATGGATTCTGATTGTTGAAGGCATTGGTCTGGGTATTTGAGTTTCGTTATTGCCAAGTTTTTCTGTTAATTTTTAAAATTTTTCGTTTCCTTTTAATTACTTTTTTAGTATATATATATATATATATATATATATATATATATATATATATATATATATATATATATATATATATATATATATAGGATTAATTAACAAATTAGGTATTAATTAGATGTTGTTAGTTGACATTAATTAGATGTTGTTTGTTTTATGTATTGCTAAAATTAATTAGATGTTGTTTGTTTTTGCCTTTGTAATAGTATAAATATTAGTTAATAATATGAAGTTAGGACTAAAATTATGGTCTTAGTAGTAATTACACAAATATTGTCGGAGTAGTTTCATAAATTACCTATTTAGGTATTTTAATAAATTTAATACCAAAATCATAGAATTTAATATAATTTCAAATAATCAACTTAATTAAATTAAAACTAAAATTTAATAAAATTAAATTACCATTACTCAAATATAATTAAAATTCTTAGTTCATATATAGAAAATTTAGTAGTAGTTTTTGTAGATTCTAGGATGGTTCGTCATGGTAAGGTCTAAGTAAAAATTAGTCCCAACAACAAAGACATCCAATTCTGACAAGAAATGTTTTTTCTGGTAATAAAATTGTCTTTTTTCAATTTTAGTTTTTAGTTTGAGCTAAAACTTAGGAGGCAAGTCACCTCATCAATTCCGAACTTAGGAAAATTAAATAGCCTACAAATAGTTTATTAGGTGGCAAAAGTCAAGTTCTGGTCACACTACGTTATCAAGTAACACAGAACATCATATTATGTCTGCACATGTAACTTTATCTTGCCCATAAAGTTTGATCTCACAAGAGTAGATGTCCATTACACAACCACAGATAAAGTGTGTACACAAGCTTGACCCATAAGCATAGTTTCCTGTACTTTTCTAAGCTATGAGCTCTATTGACAACTTAACACAACCTGTTCGTCACAAGTGCCTCAGCAAAATTTATCCATAGTGATTTACACTAGAATTTTCCAATATAAGCCACATTCTTTAGTCTTTCTTAAACTTAGAAAAACTACTTACTTGAACATTAGGAAAGACTAGTGCATTACTTGTCAATTACCCACACAAGCCCCAGGATAGAAAATGGTATTAGTCTGCTTGTTCCTTTATTGCATTGAAGACAAAAATGCTGTAAGTTCTAGTAACTTAGTAAGTCCAGTCTATTATAAAGCATTAACAATAACAATAGATGTACAGTGCCTCCTTGAAACCCTACAAAGACTAAGACAACTAAGGTAAGTACAAACTAGTATATATGCATATATACAGAAACAATAACAATAGTATTACTTTAAGGGTCAATACACGTATCCATCACACCTATAGTATGTACAAAATATGTGTTGGCGTTATCTGAAATTGTAAAAAAAAATGTCTCAATTTAAAACAGTTATACATAAGTTAAAATAAATGATGCGTTAAGAGAGAAAAGATAATGAAATGACGGTTATACATAACTATAATGAAACAAATAATAATCTCCCTAACGTATTTTGTTTAAATTGATCATGTACATTAATGATACTTTGTTTCATTTGAAGAAATTTCTTATATTACCAGGATATTAAGTTATTTTTCCCCCTTTTTTCAGTTCCTCCCTGCATCTGTCTAGCGTGAAGAAGTACCCATTGTTTTTCCTGTCGTTTGCAGTCGTTAGAGGTTAGTTTATATTTCTTTTCGTGTATATTTGAGAACGGGATGATTTTAAGGGAAATTGTTTTAATTACTAATATTGGTAATAAAACTTCAATACTTGTCACTATGGTTTGAACACAGTGGCTTTAGATTTGAATATGCAATTTATGTTAATTATTTGTTATCTGTGGATATTTTTTCTTCTGGATTATAGTCAATATGTAATTTCTTTGTGCGTTGTGTATATTATTTTATGGCATGATTATTTGTATAAGTTCATGGTAATAGGTGTAGTTATGGTTTAGTTGGAGTGCTTTAGTGTAAATGGTTATATTATGTCATGGTGTATTGATAATAAAACTTTAATCATTATAATAAAACCATGTTTTAATAATATGACAATAATAATGCAGAAAAAATACAAACTAAAGGAATTTGGAGACCAATAGAGAAAATATTAAAACAAATAAATTACGACCACTGAAGAGGAGTTAAACACTGTCATTCGAAGAAATCCAGCTAGCCTGATTGTACCAAAATATAACGCAAACTTCTTCCTAATGAGAGCTCAAACATTCTAAGGTCTTATCTGATGGTTACTAGAAAGGATTTTATTGTGCAAATCCTACCCCAACTTTTATGTTCTAACTACAAGATTAAATTATTGTAATCTTCAATTTAACTTATCAGTTCTTACCCTTCCCCATCATATTGTACGTAAGTTTACTTAACTTGATGGCTTAACTTATTAAGCTAAAATAGCTTAATCAAGGTACTTAATACCTTAGTAAATCCTTTTTGTAATAAAATATTCTTTAAAAATTATTGAATTTAAGTACTAAGAACAATGACAGTAATAAGAACAATAAGAACAATAATGATGACCGTACGTTAATCATAAGAACAACTAGATTGAGAATAAACTTTGTCTATCTAAAAATACTGTAAACTTGAGTACGTAAACATTGAAGCATACTTTTGTTATTTTTACACAACTCAAACCAAAACTTGAGTACGTATATCATTTAATAGATTGAGGTGTTTATGATTACGAACAGATTTTGTGTGTAATGGAATCCGCCCGTAGTTGGATGTACAGTAACCGTTTCTTGCCTGGCCGAATCTGGTTACACACAACAGTGGGAGTCCGGGGTGGAAGAATTTATATCATTTGCTGTATCCCACCCTGAAACTATGAGCGGGTCATGCATTCGCTGTCCTTATCGGAAGTGTAAGAATTTGCGGTTTAATCAGGCTGATGAGGTCAGAGTTCATCTGTACAAATGGGGGTTTGTACCTTTTTACTTGAATTGGACCGCTCATGGTGAGCCATTTAATGAAGCATCAGATACGGCTCCAGGTGTGGGTGGGTTTAGGGAGTTTGACCAGGGGTGTTCGACGAATCCATATGAAATGATGGTATTAGATGCCGTTGGCCTTAGTTACAATCAATTTCCGGAAGACAATGTTGTGGAGCCAAATGAAAGTGCTCAAAATTTTTTTAATTTGTTGAATTCAGCGTCAACTCCTTTATGGGATGGGTGCAAAAGTCATTCTGAGTTATCTGCTGCTGTCCGCCTTCTCAACCTTAAGTCTGAGTATCACATGTCACGAGGATGCTTTAATGGCATTGCCCAACTAATGAAGGAGACTCAACCAACAGATAGTAAGATGCCATCAAATTGGTATGAAACTAAGAAATTAGTTTCCCAGTTGGGCCTGTCTCACGAGAAGATTGACGTCTGTGTGAATGATTGTATGTTGTACTAGAAAGATGACAGTACCAATCGTATTTGTAAGTACTGTGGGTCTGAGAGATATAAGCCAAAAAAGGGAGGTCGTGGTAAAGATCGACCGAGGAAAACCATGCATTATTTACCACTAAGCCCTCGTCTGCAACGCTTATTTGCGTCATTGGCAACAGCTGAGCAGATGAGGTGGCATAAGGAGCAAACACAGGTCCCAGGTGTGTTAAAACATCCATCAGATGGTGAAGCTTGGAAACATTTTGATCAGACCTACCCATGGTTTGCTTCGGAACCACGAAATGTCAGATTGGGGTTGTGTGCCGATGGATTTACACCTTTTGGACCATCTGGGAAACAATACTCTTGTTGGCCTGTGATCGTTACTCCGTATAATTTGCCCCCTTGGATGTGCATGAAAAAACCCTATATGTTCCTTTCGTTGCTGATTCCAGGTCCACGTAGCCCAAATCATAAGATTGATGTTTATCTACAACCTCTAATAGACGAGCTACGACATCTGTGGTTTGATGGCGTCGAAACATGGGATGTGTCATTGAAACAAAATTTTATTCTGCGAGCAGCATTAATGTGGACCATAAATGACTTTCCGGCTTATGGCATGCTATCAGGGTGGATGACACATGGGCGATTGTCTTGCCCTATTTGTATGGGTGAAAGTAAGGCATTCCAACTTAAGTATGGCGGGAAAATTTCATTTTTTCGACTGTCATCGGCAATTCCTCCCCCGGAACCACCCATATAGAAGGAATTGTACTTGCTTTAAGAAAGGGAAATCAGAAAAGTCATTGCCTCCTCCGCGCTTATCAGGTGAAGATATATTTGAAAGAATCTCATGGATACCATCAGTTGGTAACGATGGTCCACAAAATCGACCGTGTGATTATGGGAAATCACATAATTGGACGAAGCGAAGCATTTTCTGGGAGTTACCATATTGGGCCACGAACTTAATACGACATAATCTTGATGTTATGCATATTGAGAAGAACGTGTTTGAGAATATATGGAATACTGTGATGGATGTTAAGAACAAAACGAAAGATAATGTGAAAGCACGGAAGGACCTGGAAATTTATTGTAATCGGCCGGAGTTAAACATGGTTCCACTTGATGATGGTCGTTCGTTCAAACCAAAGGCGAGGTTCACATTGGATGTTAACCAAAGGCAAGATGTGATCACCTGGGTAAAATCTTTACGACTCCCTGATGGATATGCCTCGAATCTTGGGAGATGTGTTGATACAGCTGGTTGCAATATGTATGGTATGAAGAGTCATGATTGCCACGTTATGATGCAAAGGCTTCTCCCCATTGCCCTCGAAGCGCTACCCGACAATATTTGGAAGCCATTAACGGAGTTAAGCCTATTCTTTAGAGACTTGTGCTCTCCAGAGTTGCATGAAAATCACTTGTTTGCGTTGGAGGAAAATATTCCAATTATAATTTGTAAGCTTGAGAGAATTTTCCCTCCAGGGTTTTTTGATGTCATGGAGCATCTCCCAGTTCACTTGCCCTTTGAAGCAAGGGTTGGAGGACCTGTTCAGTACCGATGGATGTATAAATTTGAGCGGTGCATGCATGACCTAAAAATGAAGGTTTCTAATACTGCTCATGTTGAGGGATCGATATGTGAAGCATACCTTATAGAGGAGACTTCCATCTTTTGCTCTCATTACTTTGAGTCCCATGTTCCCTCAATGATGAACCGTGTACCAAGAAATGACGATGGTGGTCCTGTCTAATGTAATGGTGACTTGTGGTCCACATTCACTTTTCAAGGACGACCATATGGTGCATGCCGATATAGATTCCTCACGGACAATGAACTCAGACTTGCAATCACATACGTTCTTCTAAACTGTCCTCAGATCAGGCCATACCTAAAGTAAGTCATTTGATTCCTCACGGACGATGAACTCAGACTTGCAACCACATACGTTCTTCTAAACTGTGCTCAGATCAGGCCATACCTAAAGTAAGTTGTCATTCATGTGAAGCCATTCCAACTGTGATTATGTTGAAATTCAGTACTACTCATCAAACAAAACTAACAAATTTTTATTGTTTCTGTTATTGGCGACAGTATGTTTGTGGACATGGTCAGGGAAACTGCACCCGAGATAACAATGTCCGAGATGGACATACACATTGAAAACAATTTCTCAGCCTGCTCCGACAATATGTACGTGTGCTTTTAGGACAGAATGTATTGTAATATGTTAAGTTATAAAAGTCTCCATATATATTGTCCTAAATTGAAATATGTTTTACATAGGTTGATGACCCAGGTAACAATATTGTCGATAACATCTTGTGGGATGTTGCATGTGGGCCCTCGCGGCGAGTTCAGACATGGCCGGTGTATTTCACAAATGGGTACAAGTTTCACATAAGTGAATGGGGGAAGGACAAATCAACATTTAATAGTGGAGTCTGCATACGCAGCACGGGTGCAAGTGAAGTTGAATGTGATTTTTATGGTATATTAGAAGAAGTCATTCAACTCGAATATCCCGGCTTTCCGCATAAGAATGTTGTCTTGTTTAGGTGCAACTGGTTTGACCCAACACCTGAACGTGGAACTCGAATGCATAAACAGTTTGGGTTAGTTGAGATCCGGAATAGCCGCAGATATCAGAAGTTTGATCCTTTCATTCTAGCATCACAGGCTGACCAAGTTTACTACACACAATATCCGAGTAAGTCACGTGAAAGAAACGGGTGGTCAGCTGTTATGAAGATAAAACCTCGATGGATAATACAGGCTGCAATTCTGGACACGAGTGACGTGTATCAAGACAGTGGATCCGTTAATTGTCAAAGAATTGAAGATGACCCAATTGAGGAGTTAGCTGACCCGGGTGTCGGTGATGATATTGAAGAAGATGTACTTGAGGAGGGGGGATCTAATGGCGAGACAGAGGATGATGAGGAGTTTATATCCGATGACAGTGACTCTGAAGAGTCCGAGGAGTTTGAGTCGAATGACAGCAGTGGGTCGAATGAATGATTAGATAACATGTACTAGGAATAATGATAACCTTGTAATTTTTAAGTAATGTGTACCAAATATTTGAGTACGTTTATGTACCCCTAATACTGCACAATATATGTCAGTAAATATATGTTATGTTTAATTTACCAACTTACCTAAAAATAAATGCAGATGCCTCGTAAAGGGGATAACACCTATAAACGCCGATCTGGGAAAGGACCATTTGCGCAGTTTAAGGAGGTAATGGAGCCAATACTTAATGAACGACATAGGATGGGTTCTTCATCCCGGGCACAGGAGGATGTCGGTGTAGAGACGCAGGGAACAACAGTGCCACCCACGCAGGTCCCCTCACATGAGCACCGATCTGACGGCGGTGGAGGCACGCCATCTGGACATGGATCTGGTGCACGCCACCTGAGGCACCCCATAGTGACGACTCATCCCTCAGATGATGATATACATATTGATAACATCCCATCATCGATGTCACAGACAGCAGGCCGACCGCGGATGAGGATATCCCCACATGGTAACACGTAAGTGATAAATACCAGACACAAGTATTAATATTAGTAAGAGTAAATACTTTACATGGAATCATTCTTTGAAACTTAAGTCCGATAATTTCAACGACACAGATTCATTCCAGCTGCGGCGACACGGTTAGTGACACCATGTTTCACCACACATTTCAAACCATATTCTGATTGGTCCTCCATCTCTCCATCAGACCTGCAGCAATGGTGGCGTGTTTTTGAGGTATGACAATAATATTACTATGATAATGATGTAATAATGTTATAAGATATAGAATTGTATTTTCCCATGCTAATAGTTTAAACATATTAACCTGTACAGAGGAGCTGTGAGTGGGATCCCATACACCATAATGAGGTGTATCGGGTGTGGAATATATTGGGAGCACAGCATTACAGAAGCATGATGTCAGAAATTCGGCGTGTGAAAGATCCGGTTAAACGTCGAGCGAAGGCAAACTTTATGTCAGATGCTGCATATGCGGAAATGGAGGCATATTGGGCGAGTCCGGAGTTCATTCAGAAGTCCGCTAAGTTCAAGGCAATGCGAGCAACAATGACTGACGAGGATTCACAGTCTGGCTCTTGCAGCGCGACATATGCTGGGGGATCTATCTCGATGTCTGCACATCGAGAGCAAATGGTATGTATCTCGCTAATGTTCTTTCAAACAACAGTTCAGATACTAATGAAATTAAATTACATATTAATGTTACGTTTCATTCAATTAGAGAGAGAGAGATCCTGAGAAGAAGGACCCTGGCTTGTTTAAAGTCCTTCAGGCGACACATAAAATGAAGAATGGGAAATATGTTAGTAAGCGCTGTGAAGAAGTTGCTGTAAGTAGTAAAACTGTTTGGTCGCAGAATATTCTTAAGTTAATTACTATGTTTTACAAATTATGACATGACTAAATGTATTTTATGACGTTGCTGTAGACTCGTATCAGTGCAGAGATTGAGGAGCAAACACAGCAAGAGGATGGAATAGAGGCCATTGATGAACTAACAATCATTAGTACCGCATCTGGCGGTAGAAGGAGAGGCCGGGTATTTGGATTAGGATCTGAGCAGTGTGCTATACCGGGACGCCAACAGCCAGGTCCCATCCCGCCTATCGACATCACACAGACACCGCAATTCAACGAGCAAGTACAGAAGATGATGGCGGAGCAGAATGTGCGAAGGGATGCGGAGTACGAGAGGAAGCTCGAGAGGATTCAGAGGAGACAGAGAGCAGAGATGGAGGCTCAGAGAGCTGCATTGAAGGCAAACCGGGCGCAGTTGGAGATTATTTGTTGTTCGCTAAATCTTCCATGCCCGTCGGCACAACCAGTTCCACATTATCCGGATGACTCGGAGTCAGAGGATGAGGAGATAGTCGGGACTCCGTGATGGGCGTCATCAACAGGTTAGCGCATTTCTGCAGTTCTTGTATTAGAGCATGGCAACATAATTATTTTTAGACCTAAATCGGACTGACTTGATATTTATGAAATGTGTAAGCCGTTGAATGTTGAATGCTTTCTTTCAGACTTATCTGTTATTGCTTTAATTATGCTGTAGTTGAGAATATTAATATTTCAATTACGTTGGCATAGTTGTGTAATGTTTATTGCTGAGTAAAGCCGGGCGTACTTTTGAATTGGTAATTTACTTTTGAATGTGGATTAAAACGGGGAAAAATAGTTGACAACCGAAACCTGGAACGTTTAATATACATAACGAACGCGCAAATGTGAAACAAACCAACTTCCGCGAAGGGTCAGTACCAACAGCTTTATAACAGCACCGTTACCAACTTCCACACGTTGGTAATTACCAACTGCCAAGTTACCAACTGCTGACAGTTGGTAAGTTACTAACGTGCAGCAGTTGGTAACCTATTTACCAACGTGCAACAGTTGGTAAATTACCAACTGCTGTGCGTTGGTAAATTACCAACTGCCAACCGTTGGTAATTTACCAACGCGCAACAGTTGGAAAGTTACCAACTGCTCACAGTTGGTAATTTACCAACGTGCAGCAGTTGGTAAGTTACCAACGTGCAGCAGTTGGTAACTATAACTATGCGATGGAAACCGAGTCCTTTAAATGACCGTTGGTAATTACCAACGTGTATTTTACCAACGTGTACAAGTTGGAATTTACCAACGTGTTATTAGTTAAATTTTCCAACGTATGGAATACCAACGGCCATTTACCAACGTGCAGCAATTGGTAAATTCAATTTACCAACTGCTGCACGTTGGTAAATGGCTGTTGGTAAAGTCTGTTTTTTTAGTAGTGAACCCTTTTGGTTGCCAAACTTCTCCATCTAATGGTCAGATTCTTAGGTTTAGCAACATTTACCTCCATCTAATGGTCTGACCCATGGTTTCATTTGCGATTCAGAATATAAGAATAAAAGTGTGGAGGTTTATATGTTTAAAAGTTATGACAAAATAACATATTTTTGGGTTCTGACCGCAGATTCTGACTAGGGATGATAATTAGGTGGGTCAGGTCAAGTCATTCAGGTTTAAGTCTAGTCGGGTTAGCATGAATTCGGGTTCAAGTTGAGTCATTTGGGTTTGGGTTGATTTTAAGTTGAGTTTATTTCGGGTTCGGGTTCAGGTTGGGCCAGGTTTACTTAGGTTCGGGTTCACTGCAAATCGGGGTCAAGTTTAGTCTCAGGTAACTTCATATCAGGTTTTAGGTCAATCTTTGTATTCGCTTGGGTTACTAATATGTAGGCTAAAATGATTGAATCGATTAATTTTTTTAAATTTTTGTTAAAATTTAAATCAAATAATTCAATTTTTTATGTGATTTAATTTAATTTAAATTTTCATTTTCTAGTATATTTAATTAAAATATTCATAAAAATCTTCTTCACTATAGTTTAGTACATATTTAGGTAATTTAACATTATTAGTAAGACTTGTTTGTTTTTCTAAATCCATATCCTTTAACTAATATTGTACAAGTCATTCAGATATTTACCCAGCTATCATCGAAACATATACTACGACAGTTTTGTTATGCTTATGTTTCTATGAATTTTCTTTGAAATTACGATGAAATGCAAATCAAGTTCACTATTAGTGACTAAACTATAAAATTTGAACATTTTTTGTGAAACTGTAAAGATTTCAAAAGTTCAGGGACCCATGTTGTAATTATTAGAGGTGACTGAAATGAAATGTTTTAAAAAATTAAGGTACCTAATTGCACTATACTCAAAAGTTTATGGATGAATGTTGTAATTTTAACAATTGCCTATTAAGACCGTTAAACTTGATAAATGTAAAAATTACTTCTTTTGAAAAAATCTAAATATGGGACTTACTAAATATGGATGTTTCTTTCCCAAATATGATCCTTGCAATTTATAGAAATCCTCAAAAAATAAAAGTTACTAAATATGAAAATCCCTTATCAAAATATAAGAATTACTAAACATGAACGTCTGAAAAAATGGAACTACTAAATATGGAAGTCTCCTTCCCAAATATAAGACTTACTAAATATGAAAATACAAAAAAATGGAAGTTACTAGTTATGGAAGTCATCATTTCTAAATATGGGACATATTAAATATGAAAGTCTCAAAAAATGGAAGTTACTAAACATGGAAACCTCCATATTTAGGATTTAATAAATATAAAAGATAATAAAAGAGGAAAATTAATGTTTAAGGTGAGGTTAAAATCGGGTCTTGTCGAGCTTAGTCATCTGGTCATCTCGGGTTCAGGTCAAGTTAGTCTCGGGTTTGGGTCATTTTGGATTCGGGTCAATTCAGACTCGAGCCATTTCGGGTTTGGGCTTTCCTTTAATCATGTCCGGGTTCATATTAGATTGGGTATAGAGGGTTCAGGTTGTTGACTTTTTTTGTCAAATTGGGTTCGGGTTCATGTTTGATGATCAAACTCCTAAGTTTAGCCACAATGCTTTTTTTTTTTTAGCTTTTTTGCTTTTTTCAGGCAATGTTTTTTTTTTTCTTTTTTCAGGTGAATGGTTAGATTCCTTTTTCAGTCTCTAAGTAGCCAAACTTCTCCATCTGCTGACTAGATCCCCAATTTGTGCTATTTCACTATTTATGAATAGTAAATAAACAACAACATTATTATAATTTTTTTTCTAATTGAATGGTCAAATTCCTTTTTCAATCTCCAAATATGTTATTTCTACTCTTTAGTCCCCCGAAATCTTCCATCTAATAATCTGATCCATGGTTTCAGCCATAACATTTTTATTTATTTTTATTTTTTCTGGGGAATCTCCAGATATTCTTCTTTCAGTTCTTAAGTATGTTCTTTCTGTCATTTTGGTCACCAAACTCTTCTATATGATGGTTAAATCCTTGAGTTTAGTAACATTTACCTCATACGTGATGCCGTTTTGCACTCTTTGGTTGCTGGTTTTGCCCAATTTGTCCAAGCCTATTTTTTTCATCCTCACATTCCCCTTTTTTAGCCTATATGGAAAAATGTACATGCTTTTGTTCTATTATGCTCTGATTCTCATCTGTTCATGCACTTTCTCTACAATCTAGACAGGCTATAAAATAAGCTACCTTTGTAACACCCTCATATCCTACATGGGTGAATTGTGAAAAACCTTATTTGGATATATAAGCTCCAGTTTTAGAATATAAGCACCTAACACTTTTCCTTTTTACAAATGATAGCCTATGTGATGTGGGCATGTGTTTCATTGACTGGTTATGGACTTTGGTCATTATAGATGGTATGAGAGTAAACTAGGGACCGCAATGATGTGACATATTGGGTGTGCATATTTATCGTCTATCGGGGCTGATCCTAAATTTGAGAAGTTACTTGGCTGAGGGGGAGACCACGTAACCCGAGATACCCCAACAAGGACATTGGATACATAAATAGGGGAGTTTGTAACACCCTCATATTCCATATGAGTAAATTATGGGAAGCCTTCTATGGATATATAGGCTCTAGTTCCAAAATATAAGCATCCAGTGCTTATTCTTTTTACAAAGGATAGCCCATAGGTGTACTTAGGTGTTCTGTTGACTGATTCTAAGTTTAGAACGTTACATAATAAGTTTTAGTAGAACAAAAAAAAAATTCCAACTTGTACTCAATGTATTGTATCAAAATTTCATTTATTTTTATCCAAAATATAATTTTTTAGCATTATCATTTTTTCATTGTTGTAATGTTGACTTCATATACTTTCATATTTGACATTGATACACAAAATTCTTGAATTATAAAATATTTTTAAAATTTTTAATTTTTTGAGGATTAGTGTTGTTATATTCAGTTTACTAAATTAATATTTTTCTTTATTTGATTAATCAAAATTTTAATGTATTTCTAATATTTAAAATTAAACACATTTGTACCATTTACAAATTATTTGTATTAGGAAAATAAGATTAGTATTTGAAAAGGAAAAAAAATAGAAAAAGTGATTATTTCCTATGTTTTCTATAAGTATGTTTTATGGAAAAAAAACTAAAAAAAGCCACTAAATATAAAATTTTATAACAAACATGTCTTTGATTTATGTGACTATTAAACATACCTAAAAACATAAAGTTTATCAATTTATTTACTTTTTTAAATTTAAATATTTTTATTAGAACCTAAAAATGCAACTTAATATCTATATGTATCTATATTTATATCTGTATATAGTAAAAAGTGCAAAGATATAAAATGACTAAACCTTAAATTCTAAGTTATTAGTTTTTTTTTAGGTACTAGGAATTTATTCTATTTTAAGAAGTCTATTTTCTTGTGGTTGACTAATTATTTTATAAGAATAATGGGTAAGATTAGGTTTCCAAACCTCAGTTATGTTAGTATAATCTCTAAATCACCGGTTAAGTATTAATTGCCCAAAAAGACAAAAATGCTACACAAGACTTGGCATCAAACTTTGAAATAATCACATTGATTTTGCCATAAAATATAAAGTAAGTCTAAATTTGAAACCTTCGAGGTGAGTGTATTTTTTTTGTTAAAAGTCAAGAGTTATGTAATTAAGATTTTTTAGTAATGTATAGTCATTTATAGTTACATCTCTTTGGAAAAACTCAATATTTATCAAGTTTATGCTTTGGCATCATGACCAATATTTGTGTCATACTTATTAAAAAAAATTATTTATGCTTAAGTTTCTTATTGAATGTTCCTGTGGGCTTAGCACATGTCCTTTTTTTTTTTGGTATTTTAAACAAAAGATAAAAAAAAATATTAAAAACTTAGGTTATGTTTCTTTAAAAAGTTAAAGTTATGCTAATAAATTAATGATAAATCTATTTAATTATTTAAGCCAACTAATATAATACCTTTAGTTTAATCATTAGCCTTTTTAATTTAAAGTATAAAAATTAAGATAAAATTTACTAAATTAAATTTTAATAAAATTTCTAAATTCATAATAACATTAAGTCCATTAAATTAAGATCTTTTCTTAACAAATAACATCCTATTAATTTTAAATTTACTCCGAGAAGAGAAATGTTGACATATTTGATAAGATATTAAATGTACGAGGAAGAAATTTTTATAGTACTCTAACATCACAAATAAAAAAATTATATTAGTTTGTTTGCACCCAATATTTCCTATAGCATATTCTACATTGTATGTATTATTATTATTATTATTATTATTATTATTATTATTATTATTATTTGTAATAAATAGAAATCAAATACAATAAGAAATCTATTGTAATGAATGATGTAAATAAGGATAGTTATGGTGAAATATTATACAAAAACTTTGTGAAAAATAAAACAAAATGAAAATAATAAGTAATATATCAAAACTGAAAAAAGAAAAGTAAATCACTATTACTACTATTTATTTCGAACAAGATAATTAGAATTATAGTTATTTAAGTAAAAACTAACTTAATATTTTGATTTACGTGCAATGCAGATGTACAATTACTAGTTAAATAAAGCAGATGTACCGAAAAATAAAATAAAGCAAATGTATGTGAAGGCCAATCTGACAGTGCCTTCGTCTTTAATCGTCGATGCACCTGCAAATGCTTTCAATGACAAACCCATGGTAGAGTTATGGAGTCCTAGTGCTACAGCTGGCTGTTCTTTGGCTTACCACGGCAGCAATGACCGGTCCAGTGATAGAGTTCAAGCTCGCCAGGCGTATTATCAACAGCAACAGCCCAGCAGTACGGAGACCTATGGTTTCCCGCAGGTTCAGTGGTCACAGAGGCTTGCACTGGGGTGTGTTACATCAGGCTGCTCGTAGTTCAGATCCCAGCGCATGGATTGAATAGGACATCATCGCAAAATTATCAGCCTTAGACTGCATTGTACTTGTCTAATGGAGCAAACGAGCAATGTCATTAGTAAAACCAGAATTTATGTATCCTTGAGAAACAGTGTACAATGCTTGATATCCGGACAGATCCAAACAAACTGAAAAATGTGGGCTGAACAGATGTTTCGAGTTCATTCCTCACATGTTATAATGCCAGCAATTTTTTAAGCTTCTCATCCCTTCCTTCGTATCCTCTGTTTTCAAGTGCAATACATTTGAGGGTAACTTGATCAGCAATCCACCTGTATCAACTTCCCCGCTTTTGCGACCAACTTGGGGTCGTCGTCTCCACCACAGCTCGCACCATCAATGTGGAAGAACACCTCCATCAAATCGCAGAAAGCCTGATAAAAAAGAAGAACTCGAGAATAGAACCTATATTCGTGTCAGAAAAATACAGTTACCAGAAGAGAGTTATAAAATCTAGCCTATCTTAATATGAATAACATAACAAAATCTGCTTTACAACGTCTTCAGGCGCATTTGGAACTCTCAGAAAAAGTCCTTCTAAGCTTAATTAGCTTTAACAAATTACCTTTGGTTACTTTGCTTAACCACTCACATAACAGGTACAACTCCATCGCCCGGGAAAAGTTCCACATGCACTTATGATAGGGACAAGTAAGGTTAAAGGCATAACAATATATAGCTTCTGATAATTAAGCTAATTATTTCTTCTCGGCTTTGTTCAAATCTAATAATTAAGCTAGTTAATGCTTGAGAATTGAATCGACAATATCCAGACAGGCATAACAAAAAGTATCAAAAGGACATGCGAATATAAAAAGGGGAGCATATCTGGGCTGAAAAAAAACTTAAAAAACTAATGAGATATACATTATGTGAGGGATATAATAACATTAATTCATTTCAAGCAGAGTACTGGGTACCTAAGAATATTTGATAGCAGGAACCGCATGGCAGATGAAGAAAAAGATCGTACCTAGTTAACGTTGAGGTGCAGCATCACATCACATCTGCCCAGAAGACCAAGTGGCCACGGATGGTTGGTCGTTTGGGAGTAGGGGAAGATGCAGAGGCACCCTCCTTAGCAGTGGACAGTTATTGACTTCAATTTGTTCGAGAGCGTCGCCAGCCATGATGATCCTGCTCTCCAGGAAGATGCTCCTCAGTTGCGGCAAATTAATTAATTTCAGTTTCTTTAATTTGGGAAGACACAACAATTGAGTTTGAGTTGTGTCACTCGAACCTGATGCAACATTAGATCCTTCCTCCCATGTTACTATTTCCTCCATTTGGTCGCAGTTACGGACATCAATCTCCTCCAAGTGACTGCTTCGGGTAAGATGCAGAGGCACCCTCGTCAGCAATGGGCATTCACAGACTTCAATTGTGACGAGTGTATCGCCAGCCATGATGACTCCATTGTTCGCGAATATGCTCTTCAATTGCGGCAAATTCCACAATCTCAGTTTCCTTAATTTGGGAAGACAGAAGAATTGAGTTTGAGTTGTATCACTATTATTAATTGAACCTGATGCAATTCTAGATCCTTCCTCGCCCGTTACTATTTGCTCCATTCGGTCACACAATTCAACATCAACCTCCTCCAAGTTGGGTGGCAAACAGTCAAAGGAGAACAACTCTTTTAGCATGTTGCATTGAAAAATCTGAATTCTTGCAAGAGAGGAAAGCATGCCGGTTGATGGACACCCTGCGGAAAACACGCACTCCATCTCTCTACAATTTGTTATTTCTAAATATCTTAAGTCGGTTGCCTCTCTCAGGGAAGTCATGCTAACCCAATCATTCAAGCTTCTCCTTCCTCCTCCAACTAGTCGTAATTCCTCCACATTGGAGGGCAACTCTATCAGCTCTCTACCAATATCAACTCCACCCAACACAATCAATCTGGCATCGGGTGACTTATTTCCTATATAATAAGGACAGTGGCCCACTATAATAAGATAGCGGGGAAGAAATTCTCGGCCACGAGATTTAACAAATGTGTTCATGTCACTGGCATCTCCCAACTTTAAACGAATATATTCCAACCTCTTCAAATTTGCAACTTCTTTTCCTACTCTTACTTGTTCACTTAGATCTACGTATTTTAGATCCAAGTATTGAAGATTAAGCAGCTTTCCTAATATGCCTCCAGGAAACTCTGTGATCGCTGTCACGCAGAGGCAAAAATACTTGAGATTCACCAACTCCTTCATTCCCATGGGAAGCTCTGTGATCTCTGTCCCGCAGAGGTCCAACTGCTTTAGACCTTGTAGATTTGATAAACATGGCACCTTCTCAAGATTTGTGCAGCATCGAGCAATTAAAGAAGTGAGGTTCTTTAAATCAGATAAGGAATCAGGAAGAGTCTTAAAGGGATTCTCTGAAAGATTGAGATACATGAGGTTGGGCATTCCCTTAAAGAAACGTTCTGGAATCCAATCTATGTTGTTATCTTGCAAAAATAAGGTGGTGAGCATCAGACATCCTGGAGATGATGGTTTCCAATAATCTCCAAATCGTATACCACTACTCATCAAGGAAACCTTCTCCACGTTTTCACCAAATTCTTCATTACTTGGCATTTTGTTCACGTGCATACCAGCTTTTATGAAGAACCTTCCAGGCACCGTTCTTGTGATGTGCAATGCCATATCTCTTACCAAATCATGCATTTTCACTCTCCTTTCAGAAAACTTTAAACGTTCTAACAAACAATTATCTATGAGTTTGCTTATTATGCTATTACATCTGTCAATTTGATCGCTCCTCCTTTCCATTTCCTGTATCATCCCCACCCCTATCCAATAATTTATCAACTCCTTCATCTTGATCTCTTCATCTTCAGGGTAAAAAGCACATGAAAGGAAGCACTGTTGGATTTCGGGATCCTTCAAATGATCATAACTAAATTGAAGGATCTTAGTAATATCACCATCAATACCCTTAATGCTATTCAAATGCTTTCCTAACTCATTCCGCGCATTCCTCCATTCTCCAGCCTCATATACACCCTTCATACTACTTGCCACTGTGACAATTGCCAACGGTAGACCACCACACTCTTTGGCAACAGATTCTGCTACAGTGATCAAGTCAGGATGCTCTAAAATACTCTTGCCAACCTTTTCTAAGAACAACTTCCATGAGATTTCTTCCTCAAGAGGTTCCACCTTAACTATTTCACAATCTAAGTACTGGAGCACATCTCGAGAACGGCTTGTAACTACTATCTTACTCCTATTGCTTGAGGGTCTAGGAATACCTACATCATCAAGGGAAATTTTATCCCACAAATCATCCAATATCAAAACATATTCTTTCTGTTTGGACAAAACACTGAATAACTCTCCTGCTCTTATTGTTTTGTCTTCCCCTTCTCTGAGATGAACATTGAATCTACTGGCAATCCTAGCTTGCAATCTGACAATATCAAACTGATCTTTGGATGCTGTGACCCATATCACACGTCTCCTTGCCTCTTGTTGGAGTCGATTGCCGAGTTGCTTCACGCTGGTTGTTTTCCCAACACCTGCCATTCCATGGACTCCAATTATTTCAACCTGGTCGTCCATCAAGAGTTCCCAAACATCATTCAAAGTTTTCTCCTGAACTTCACCAATGAAACCCGTTGTATCCGATAGTATTCCAGTCTGTGAAGAAACATCAATCACCGAACCGTCCGAAAAGCTCCCCTTTTTGATCAAATATTCCACCTCGCCTTCCGCGCGTGAGACCTTCTCCGCCAAGGATCCACTCCAGAGGAAGTTGCTTGCTCGGACTTCTTGCTCCAGATTCCCAACCTTACGGTTGATCATTCCAACATTCTCAAACCAATTCTCAACTTGTTTCTTGAGCTTCTTCCCTGGATGCAGCTCATTTTTCATTTTTGATTCTACGTCTTCCTTGACACAGTTCAACTCCTCCAACTTTCGCTTTAAGCTGTTGGTGCTCGGCTCGAGGTTCCGGTTGTGTTGGCACAGTTCCGCAAACTTGTTTAGAATGAAGTCCATGTCTGTGGTCCATTTCACAACACGTTTATTTGCATCAATTATTGCACTTTGGAGCAACAAATAAAGAGTGTGTGTTTAACCATTCGATTAACGCTTCAACGAAGAGAAATGAAAGAAGAAACTAGAAAATTAGGTACTAAAATAGATAGATGGGCAGGAAATAGAAGAAAGGAAGAAATAAGAAATGGAGTTGATAATCAGACAGATATACGTTACCTCTGGTGATGCTGAAGAGAGTGGAATCGCGGAGAAGGCGCAGAGAGAAACCTTTAGGCCGAAGACCGGAGCATATGGAAAGTGAGAGAGAAAGCAGTACCGTTTTAACGAAACTTTTATTTTAATGCACTATCTTTTTACGTGTAAGGATGTTGCCAAGAAATTTATACTCTCCTTGAATGTTGGCTTCTGTAACTTTATATTTAATTTAATTTTTTTATTTAATATTGATAAAAATGTGTAAGAAATTTATCATTGCTCTTCAATGTTAGATTTTACACCTTTTTATTCAATCATGCACTATCATCCGATTTACAAGAATGTTGCCAAAAAATTCACCATTCTCCTTGAATGTTGACTTTTGTAATTTTATATTTAATGTAATTTTTTTATTTAATGTTGACAAGAATGTGCAAGAAATTCACCGTTGTCCTTCAATGTTGAATTTTGTAGCTTTTTATTTAATAATGTACCATCTTTTGATTTACAAGAATATTGCCAAGAAATTTACCATCATGCTTGAATGTTGACTTCAGCACTTTTAAATTTAAGGCAACTTTTTAATTTAATACTGACAAGGATGTACAAGAAATTCACCATTGCCCTTCAATGTTGAATTTTACACCTTTTTATTTAATAATGCACTGTCTTTTAATTTGCAAGGATGTTGCCAAGAAATTCACCATTCTCCTTGAATGTTGACTTCTGCAATTTTATACTTAAGGTAACTTTTTTATTTAACATTGACAAGGATGTGCAAGACATTCAACGTTGCCCTTCAATGTTTAATTTTGCACCTTTTTATTTAATAATGCACTGTCTTTTGATTTGCAAGGATGTTGCCAAGAAATTTACCATTCTCCTTGAATGTTAACTTCTGCAATTTTATACTTAAAGGCAACTTTTTTATTTAACGTTAACAAGGATGTGCAAGAAATTCAACGTTGCCCTTAAATGTTTAATTTTGCACCTTTTTATTCAATAATGCACTTTCTTTTGATTTGCAGGGATATTGCCAAGAAATTTATCATTCTCCTTGAATGATGACTTCTGCAATTTTATATTTAAGGCAACTTTTTTATTTAATGTTGACAATGATGTGCAAGAAATTCATCATTGCTCTTCAATGTAGAATTTTGCACCATTTTATTTAATAATGCACTATCTTTTGATTTGCAATGATGTTGCCAAGAAATTTACCATTTTCCTTAAATGTTGACTTCTGCAATTTTATATTTAGTGCAGCTTTTTTATTTAATGTTGGCAAGAATGTGCAAGAAATTCACCATTGCTCTTCAATGTTGACTTTTGTATCTTTTTATTTAATGCACTATCCTTTGACGTGCAAGTATGTTGACAGGAAATTCACCATTGCTTTACTTCACTTTCGGTTTTTCTCATTTCTTTCTCATTTTTAAAATTGCTCTTTTTTATTTTTATTTTTTTATCTAAAATTAATATCATTTAAAATAATACTACAGTTTTCATATATAAACTGTTACTTTTACTATTTTTATTAACATTAAAAATATAATGTTATATAACATACACCTATGAGGTGTAGTAGGAAAAAGTTCATCATCCCTTAATAAATGAATTGAGAAACAAAATATAAAAGAGCTTCTCCAGCAGGGTCTAACGCATCTCAATCTAGATTAGTATTATACCATTTTTTCAGTTTTACTTTTATCCAGTCACACAATTATGTAAGTATAACTGAAATAAAAGACATAAAATCTAAATAGAATTTTTTGAGATCACTAATTATGAAATGAGGAATATAATATATATGCGTAATAATAATTCAAATAATGTAATTTAAGAAAAAATAAAAAATTTATTAATTTTTAACTTTCCCAACTTGAAAAATAAAATATAAAGCTTCAATAAATTACAATTGCCCCCCCAAAAAATAAAATGTAGGTGAATAACCACTAATACATATAAATAAATACTTTTAATATATTGTTACATCCCTTTCATATTTTTTTATAACATTTACTATGTTCGGCTGTTGTCACGCCCCAAACGCTAGCATAACACGGCCATGCCACCTTAGTTGGTGCTTAGGTGACACAAAGCCTTCTTTTGCAATACAACATATCATATAGAATACAGCATTTCTAAAATATCTCATATCTCATATTTTTTATTAAAATATCAATCCAATAAGGTAACATAACCAAATCCAATATCTAAGTCTGGATAACATTTCAGGAATACTACAGCCATAATTCTAAATAAAAGGTCCTTGACAAGTCTAACTGTAAATAAAGAAGTCTTCAAATCCTCAAGTGCTAGTTACGATGAGCCCAACCATCACCCCATCTAATTTGCCTCAGGCATCTGTGAAAAATATTAAGCAAATGAGCTTTACAGTCTAATAAGCGACGCCTCACACACCTTACCGGATCAAGCATAAATTTTTCATAGATAAAATATAAATTAGGAAAATCAAATCATTATGAGAAAACATTTTCACATGATCATAAAAATGCTTGTATCATTCATATACAAAAAAGTATGTCCTTCATCCATAGCATTATACTTGAAAACATTTGTAGCTCATAGGTTCTTTAAAGGGTCGCTATTATTACCGTGATAGGGTCGTAGCTATGATCACTATTAGTTTGGTGATATAAGTCATTTTGACATTTCGTACTTCATCTATTCATTACCAATTATTATTCCCGTTGGTGGGGTCATAGAACTAATTCTGGGTGTCGATATGACGTACCTTTAGCCAATTACATAACTGAATTGTGAGCTTTCTTTGTATAGAAATTATTCATAAGATCCATGATTTTCATGAAAATCATATTTTCATTGTCAAGTCACAAAAACATCGATAACCAAATAAAATTTCACAAATTATCTCATGCTCGATTTTTGGGTAAAAAAAACATAAACCATTTATAAAAATAAAAAATTAAGAAGAAATCATTAGAGAACAGTAATCATCTTATAAGATTTCAACAATCAAAATCATATTTAACTCAAGTAAAGTGTGAGTAAAAAACAAGCAAGGTATATAGGATGCCACTTACTTTGTTTTGATCCTGGAACCAATCCAATGGTCACTCAGGTTCAAAAACCTAATTGAAACAGTATGAACTATTATTAGAGCCTAATTCAAAGACCTTGGTTCAACTTAAATACCATAGATCCATCTTAAACCCACCACCAATAAAACTGACAGAATTGCGCACTTCTACAAGAATGACTACAACTCTTTGTAGGAAACTTCAAATCACAATTCGTCAAATTCTTATGAAACTAAGCTTCTCGAACTATAACACATATTTTATTCACAATTTTTGGTTTAGCCAATTAATACAATTTATTATTCAAATTTCAGATTCATTCAAAGCCCCCGACTTTAATGATGTCTTGCGAGAATTAATATAACTTCTTACTTAGACCTCCAAATTGAATTTTGTTTCTTATTAAAGTAGACTCATAAAGCTTTCCAATGACATATTATAAGCCTAGATTCCAGTCATATTTCAGCATATAACAGCCAATAGTCTATTGCTGAAATTCCTCAAACAGCATTGGTGCATGAAAATTTCCATTCCTTTCTAATTTCCTCCCAATCTCATCTCTTCCAATCATCAAGATGCACCTTTACCCTAGTCTTTCACCTTTATGAACATTAGCCAATCATCAATTCTTAAGAAACAACTCATAAACAATTATATTGTAAGAACAAGGTTAGTATCTTACCTTAAAT
This sequence comes from Aquilaria sinensis, assembly GCA_005392925.1. Lineage (NCBI taxonomy): Eukaryota > Viridiplantae > Streptophyta > Magnoliopsida > Malvales > Thymelaeaceae > Aquilaria > Aquilaria sinensis. Next base: position 43,131 of record SMDT01000855.1, on the reverse strand, counting down.
TTTAACTTGCGATTGTATTTTCTCCTCCTCCTCCTTCCTTTTGTTCCAAGCTCTACACTTCCCTTGCTACGTACTCAGAACTATTGTGCAAGCCAAGGGGAAGTCTAGGCTTAGTCGTTTTCTAGCAATAAAAGAGTGAACTACACCATAGTCCCATTTCTTTATTTTCTTATTCACATAAACCCCTAGCTTCCTTTGTCATTACACTTAGGTCTTTTATTATTGGTTTGGGGTGTTACAGCTATTCTAATTTTTTATAATATTTTCATATTAGTAAATTAATTTATCATATTACCCTTTAAACTAAAATTTTAATATTCATTTTATTTATTCTTTCTTAATTTTCATATAAAAAGTGAATGATAAAAATAAAAAGGCCTAAAGACCCTTTTGCACCCTGAATTTTGCTAAATCAAGCCTTTTACCCTCTAAACTTTGACTCAAGTTCACTTGTCTCTAAAAATTTGGAAATTGGCATATTTTACCCCTTCGACTCACTTAAATGGTTGTGTAAATTATATGGGGATTGAAATGAATATAAACTAGGAGATGAAAGAGGAAAAAAGGACGAACAGTGTTATTTCTCCTTTAAGTCACTTTAGTGCATGTATAATTTGGTTATTCAATTGAAACCCGACAAGCAAAATTTGGTTTTTGATTAAATGGGTTTTCGGTTAATTCGGTTTTCACACTTAATTTGGCCTATTCAGTTATTAGGATATAAAATTGAAAACAAACAATTTTTGGCTATTCAATTTCCATTAAAACTAAATTAACCAATTGATCACCCCCTATCTAGTAATATATCATTGCTATCCAAGTGACAAAATAATCGGTGACTTAATTAAACCTCCATGATCATTACTCATATATGCCTTTATCCTTTTATCAAATATATCAAGATTGAGCATGAGACATGACATATGTCATCATCGTATAGCTCAATCTTTGTTTTCTTGATTCCTGAGTGGACTAACTAAATTGATGACATTGATATTCGATATCAACTCATCCAAGCATGACTATGTATTTCCTTATTCTTACTTTATCACGGAGTACAAAGTTATCATTCCCGTTATGTAGAAGGAACAAATCTCATCTTGATCATATAAATCCTTCCATATAATATGTGACGTACCAAATAACCACCTTTATGTTGACTTAGTTACAAGCAACAAAGAGTAATATCAAAATATGTGACTTTGTTGACACCCAATTTTGTCCGGGCACTGACTTTTATTTAGTTCTAGGTTAGGAAAATTAGTTTAGGGGCATTTTAATCATTCTTGTCATTTTAGGGATAGTTGGTCTAGTCACATTTAAGTTACATTGTTGTTCGTGTCATAAATCTTCAGAAGTCTAGAATGGTCATTTAGGGTCAAAATAGGAATTAGTTTCATTTAGGTACTAATTTTGGGGTCCTAGAGGTCTTTTAAGGCTAGTTTAGGAAAAAGGGAAGAGTTTGGGTATGAATTGAAGGTTTTTAGGAAGTTGCAGGCAAAATTGAAAATTCTGGGGCAAATCTGTCAAACTTTTAAAGTTTGAGCCAAATTTGGCAATTCTATAAAATTTTGGAAAAATTTGGTTATTTTTACAAAGCTTTAGGCTAATTTGACAAATCCTGAAAAAGTTGGGCCAAATTGAAAATTCACATAAAACTGGAGACCAGATCAATAGCCTAAGAATTTTATTGGATTAAAATTGGTATTTTGGCCAGATTATATCCTAACAGAAGTAACAACTACTGAACACAAGATGAATTACTATATCAGTTATGATAAGAGTTGTTTTGGTGCTACAGTAGTTGAATCCAAGTCTGCGTTTTCACCTGAAAGTTAACTTTTGAGGGAAGTACAAGAGCTTTCTGAGGTTACTGATTCTCCAGGTAGTGATGCACTGGAAATGGGAAGATTACAGTAAGGGAACCTGCAGGAACTTTATGTATTCGCTCAGGCAACCCGGAAGACTTTAGCTACTGAGTTCAAGACTGGTACAACCATGAACCCGAGAGTTGACCTGAACATTGACTTCCAGCAGAACTTTCTGTTGAGCTAGGGATTTTACGTGAAGAACAAGCATGGAAATTAAAACATGTTTGGATGCAAAGATCAGTGAATCAGCATGCTCACACTGACAATTCTGCAGAAGTAGTTTTAATCTGAAGGTTTGACCACATGTTGACTTCTAGCATGGAGCAATTGTTGTCTTTGGAACTTTGTGGGTGGATCAAAATTGATAAAGGAAACTTGATTGAGGCACTTTTGGACTAAATATATACTGACATTCCTGCAAGACTAGCTTAAAGCACTACGTTTGACTGTGTGTTGACTTTTAACATGGATTATTAGCTGGTGCTGGATTTTTGAAGGGAGGCTTGTAATGTTATTTAAAGTATTTGGGGATTGAGAAAGTCAAATTTCAAACTGCTGGAGGGGAGGACTCTGCAGAAAGTGCTCTGATTGTCAAAGTTTGACTCTAAATTTGAGTTTCTAAATTAAAGAAGCTTAGCCTGAGGTTCAGCAGATATGAAGGAGGCTATAGTCCAAATTTACTTGAATTTAAAGATATGGAATCTAAGTTTCAGATTTCTGCTTTTGCTGATTGTTCAGAAGGGCAAGTTAATGCCTGAAAAACACATGACAGCATACAAGAACTTTTATTTTCTTGTGCATAACTACTACAGAATTGTAATAGCAATCAGAGGTGGTTTGGTGGATCATAGCCCATGGGAGAAACAGAGGTTGAAACAAATGTTGCTGGTGCCAGGAAGGGTACTGGATACCATCTGTGCCAAGCAAGGTACCATTCTCATATGCTTTTCCTGCAACAGATATTAATCACCATAATTGGGAGCATCATTCCCCAGTTTTCTCATCGACATGCCATGTCATTAGTAGAGCCAGAATTTATGTATCCTTAAGAAACAGTGCAGTACAATGCTTGAGAATCAAACTTCCCGAAACACGAAATCAACTAAATCTTCTCTTGAGGCTTGTGGAGATTTACCACTTCCAAACAAGTCCTAAATGAACCAATGGAGACTTTCATACCTTGAAAGTGACAGTTGTGGTAAATTCCATAATACCATTTTCCTTAAATCAATGGAGACTTTCATACCTTGGAAGTGACAGTTCAAGCTCGCCAGGCGTATTATCAACAGCAACAGCCCAGCAGTGCACCAGCAGTACACAGAGGAATGCACTGGGGTGTGTTACATCAGGCTGCTTGCAGTTCAGATCCTAGCGCTAGACCTAGTAGTTTCTGGCAGCGTCATGGATTGGATAGAACATCGTCGCAAAGCCTTAGACCGCTTTGTACTTGTCTAATGGAGCAAACGAGCAATGTCATTTGTAAACCCAGAATTTATGTATCCTTGAGAAACAGTGTACAATGCTTGATAATCGAACTGGCAATCTCCAAACAAACTGTGAAAAAAGTGGGCCGAACAGATGTTTTGAGTTCATTCCTCACATGTTACTGTTATGGAATGTTATATTATATTTTAGGAAGGATAATATTTCTTTCTTTATTCCTAGGGATTTCTCTCTTTATTCCTAGGGATTTCTTTCCTTGTATTCCTCTCCTATCTAATATATAAAGGTCATGTGAGGGTCTTGTATTATAAAGCCCTCAGTTTCTCCTCCTATTATTCTATAACATGGTATCAGAGCCATAACCTAATCTCAGCACCTTCCGCAACCACTTCTTCACCCAAACCACCTTCCGTATTTTTCCGTTAGCAACTGCCCTTTTCAGAAAACCAGCAACCACCCAGCCAAATCAAAAACCAACAACACAGAGACACTCAGGAGGCGCCGGCGACCAGAAATACACCGGAGGTGTCACTGGAAAACCACCCACGCGCCGACGCGTGGGAGTCACGTGCCGCCGTCCGGCGAGGGCGGTTCAATGGGTCTGATCGATTTTCTGTCCTAAACAAGTTTCTGGTCTTCGTTTACATCAATTATGACCAGAAGTTGAGTTTCGTCGTTCTGCAGTCGTTTTCAGTCAGTCGGTACATCATCAGCCCAGTTTTCTGTTAGTTTCTGATACTGTTAGTTATCAGTAATCAGAAACATGTCAGGACCTAATGACAAAAGTCCTCAAGGGAGTTCTCTGCCGGTCATTGTCCCACCAGTAGGCACCCCCACGCAGTTCAGCAATTTGCGGATTGCCAAACAGTGTTTGAACGGTAATAACTACTCATTCTAGGCTAGGAATGTGGAGTTATATTTTACAGGTCAAAGAAAGATGTCTCATCTGACTGACAATCCTCAAGCATCCGAGAGTTGGAAAGCTGATGATGCACAATTGCTCCATATCCTTTTTTATTCAATGGAACCTGAAATTTCATCTCTATTTTCTCATGTTCGAACCTGTAAGCAAGCTTGGGAGTATGCTGAGCTTTTATATTCCAGTAATATCCTTTGTATATATGAGGTTTCTGTTGAAGTGTTTCAGTCCAAACAGGAAGGCAGTCTTCTTGAATATTTTGCAAATGTGAAACATGCATTGAAAGAAATGAATTCTTTGCTTCCTATTACCCCTGATGTCAAGGAGATGCAACGTCAGAGAGAGCAGTTAGTGCTTATGACTTTTTTGGCAGGGCTAAAACCTGAATTTGAACAAGTTCGGTCCCAGATTCTTGGCGGAATAGAACTTCCTTCATTACCTGAAGTCTTCGCACGACTTTCTCGCACTATGATAAAGGAAAGTTCAGCAAGCAATAGTTTTGACCGGTCTGCCCTTGCAATACAGCCCAGTCCACAAGCAAAGAGTGGTCGTGGAGGACACAGTAGTCGTGGTGGTCGTGGCAGCAGAGGTGGACGTGCTAGAGGTTCAGGGTTGCACTGCACATATTGTGATAGAGATGGACATGAGGAAGAGACTTGTTGGGATACGTATCCGGCTCTGTGAACAGCACATTTTGCATCACATGAGGAATCATCTTCAGTTACAGCCCCACAGCAGTCTGTCGCGGTATCTCAAGAAGAGTATACTAAGTACCTGCAGTATTAGTCCACACAGCAGGCTTCCACTTCTTCTATGGCTTCTGTTGTTCATCGAGGTAACCCAACAGCCTGTTATTCCTCTAACCTTCCTAGAAATCAACTATGGGTACTGGATTTTAGTGCCACTAACCACATTTCAGGTAAAATAACCAATTTTGACCATATTTCCTCTTTACCAGTATCTCATAATAAACTCACCATTGCAGATGAATCCACCACCACCATTAAAGGTGTTGGACCTACCCATCCTTGTCACTCTCTCACTTTACCATCTACTTTATTTGTTCCAAATTTTCCTTTCAACCTTATGTCTATAAGTAAGCTAACCAAACAACTAAATTGCTCAGTTTGTTTCTTCTCTGATCATGTCATTATCCAGAATTTGAGGAGGAAGAAGACGATTGGAGAAGGGCATGAATCAAATGGAATGTACTACTTCGATAGACTGCAGTCATCAGTTGCTTGTTATACATCGGTCTCACCTCAATTAGTTCATAGTCATTTGGGACATCCTTCTTTAGCAAATCTCAAGAAGCTTGTTCCAGATTTAGTTTCAACCTCTAATTTAGATTGTGAGTCGTGTCAATTAGGAAAGCATTATCGTGTTCCCTACTTTCCTCGAGTCAATAAAAGGGTTGAAAAACCTTTTATGCTAGTTCATTCAGATATTTGGGGTCCAAGTCGTGTCAAGTCTAAATTAGGTTTTCAATATTTCATAATTTTTGTTGATGATTTTTCTCGAATGACTTGGTTGTTTTTAATGAAAGATCGTTCTGAGTTATTATCTATTTTTTGTACCTTTTGTGCTAAAATTCAAAATCAATTTAATTCTCGAATTAAAATTCTTCGCAGTGACAATGCTAAAGAGTATTTTTCTCACTCAATGTCTAGCTACATGTAGCAACAGGGGATTATACATCAATCCTCCTGTGCAAAGACATCTCAACAAAATGGAGTGGCCGAGAGGAAAATCCAACACATTGTTGAAACAGCTCGTACCCTTTTAATTCACATGAATGTTCCCAAAAGTTTTTGGGGCGGTGCTATTCTTACTGCATGCTTCCTCATAAATCGGATGCCTCCCTCTATTTTGTTGGGTAAAATTCCATTCTCTTTCCTTCTCAAGCTTCATTTTCTATTCTACCTCGAATATTTGGGTGTGTTTGATTTGTTCATCAGCACCTGGCACTGGCAAATTAGATCCTAGAGCCTTAAAATATGTTTTTCTTGGATACTCTCGTCTTCAGAAAGGGTACAAATGTTTTTGTCCTTCACTGAATCGATTTTTCGTTTCTGCTGATGTTACGTTCTTTGAAAACACACCTTATTTCTCTAATACTGAGTCTGTGTCTGCTGATGCTGATGATTGTTTGCCTTTACCATTTGTACCAACCCAAATAGCTCCTGATGCATCAAACACTAGTAGTACATCTTTAGAGCACATTCCTGATACTGATCCCCCACCGTTAGAGCGTCTGTGTCGTCCTGACCTGCAGGTTTATACTCGACGTCCTCGAGTTGAAGTACCACTAGGAGATTCATGCTCATCACAATCGTCTTCTTCATCTTCAATACCTAAGGGTGATGATTTGGATCTTCCAATTGCACTCCGCAAAGGGAAAAGGTCTTGTACTTCTCATCCAATCTCCAACTTTGTTTCTTATGATTCTCTATCACTGTCATACTCTGCTTTTGTTTCCACCTTATCCTTTATACCCTTGCCTAAGTCTGTTTCAGAAGCCATCTCTCATCCTGGATGGAAACAAGCTATGGAAGAAGAGATGTCAGCTTTGTGGACTAATAACACGTGGGACTTGGTTTCTCTTCCGCGTGGTCAGATTGTTGTGGGTTGTCGCTGGGTGTTTACTGTAAAGGTTCATCCCGATGGGACAGTTGATCGATTAAAAGCCCGTCTGGTTGCAAAGGGACATTCCCAAGTATATGGCATGGACTATTCAGAAACCTTTTCTCCAGTAGCCAAATTGACATTTGTTCGTATCATCATTGCATTGGCTGCTACATATGCATGGCCTTTACATCAGTTAGATGTGAAAAACACCTTTATTCATGGAGATCTTGAGGAAACTATCTACATGGAGTAACCACCGGGGTTTGTTGCTCAAGGGGAGGTTGATCGTGTATGTCAACTAAATAAGTCATTGTATGGTTTGAAACAATCGCCACAGGCATGGTTTGGTCGTTTCAGTTCAGTTGTTATGGAATTTGGTTTACAGCAGTGTGGTGTGGATCATTCTGTCTTTTATCGCCACTCTGAAGCTGGTAAAATCCTCTTGATCGTCTATGTTGATGATATTGTTATTACTGGTAATGATGCATCTGGTATTCAATTGTTAAAGATTTTTCTGCAAACCAGGTTTCAGACAAAAGACCTTGGTCCACTAAAATATTTCTTGGAAATTGAGGTAGCACGGTCTAAGACGGGAATATGTCTATCGCAAAGAAAGTATGTTCTAGACCTTCTAGAAGAAACTGGTTTGTTAGGAACCAAACCGGTTGACAGTCCCATGGAGCCAAATGTCAAGCTTGATGTAGATAAAGGAGTACTGTTGGAAGATCCTACCAGGTATCGAAGACTTGTTGGCAAATTAAATTATCTGACTGTTACTCGTCCAGATATTTCATTTGCTGCAAGTGCAGTAAGTCAGTTCATGGACTCTCCCCGTACTAGCTATTGGGATGCAGTCGTTAAAATCTTGAGATATCTCAAAGGTGCACCAGGACAAGGTCTTCTTTACCAAAATCATGGTCACACTCAGATTCGAGGATACACAGATGCTGATTGGGCAAGTTCGTACGATCGACTGTCTACGTCAGGCTATTGTGTATTCATGGGAGGAAACTTGGTGTCCTGGAAAAGCGAGAAACAAAGTATTGTCACAAGATCTATTGCTGAATCCGAGTATAGGGCAATGTCATATACTACATGTGAACTAGTTTGGTTAAAATATCTTCTCATGGAACTTGGTTTCGGACACTCAAATCCTATGGAATTAATGTGTGATAATCAAGCAGCCATTCACATTGCTTCTAATCCTGTTTTTCATGAGAGAACCAAACATATCGAAGTTGACTGCCACTTTCTTCGTGAGAAGCTTCAAAGAAGTTTAATCAAGACCCCATATGTCAAATCAGAGGATCAACTTGCTGACTTGTTCACTAAAGCTTTAGGAGGATCTAAAGTAAAGTCTATATGTGACAAGCTTGGAGTTTATGATATGTATGCTCCAGCTTGAGGGGGAGTGTTATGGAATGGTATATTATATTTTAGGAAGAATAATATTTCTTTCTTTATTCCTAGGGATTTCTTTCCTTGTATTCCTCTCCTATCTAATATATAAAGGTCATGTGAGGGTCTTGTATTATCAAGCCCTCAGTTTCTCCTCCTATTATTCTATAACAGTTACAAACCGAATGAAATCTCCACTGAGTTGATGGAGGGGCTGATAGAGGAGCACCCTGCTAGGATCCTCAAATGCCTCAAGTTGGTTGCTTTGCACGAGGAAGTCATGCTAACACCATTTTTAAGCTTCTCATCCCTCCCTTTATATCCTCTATTTTTCAAGTGCAATACATTTGAGGGTAACTTGATCAGCAATCCACTTGTATGAACTATCCCCTTTTGAGGGCAACTTGGGGTTGTCGTCTCCACCACAGCTCGCACCATCAATGTGGAAGAACAACTCCATCAAATCGCAGAAAGCCTGATAGAAAACAAGAACTCGAGAATAGAACCTACATTCGTGTCAGATAAATACAATTACCAGAAGATAGTTATAAAATATAACCTATCTTAATATGAAGAACATAATAAAATCTGCTTTACAACGTCTTCAGGCGCATTTGGAACTTTCAGAAAAAGTCCTTCTAAGCTTAATTAGCTTTAACAAATTGCCTTTGGTTACTTTGCTTAACCACTCACATAACAGGTACTACTCCATCTTCCGGGAAAAGTTCCACATGCACTTATGATAGGGAAAAGTAAGGTTAAAGGCATAACAATATATAGCTTCTGATAATTAAGGTAATTATTTCTTCTCGGCTTTACTCAGATCCAAGTTGGGTGGCAAACAGTCAAAGGAGAACAACTCTTCTAGTTTGTTGCAGTGAATAATTTGAATTCTTGCAAGAGAGGAAAGCATACCGGTTGATGGACACCCTGCGGAAAACACGCACTCCATCTCACTACAATTTGTTATATCTAAATATCTTAAGTCGGTTGCCTCTTTCAGGGATGTCATGCTAACACAATCATTCAAAGCTTCTCCCAAGATTGGAGGGCAACTCTACCAGCTCTCTACCAATATCAACTCCACCCAACACAATCAATCTGGCATCAGGTGACTTAGATCTTATATAATAAGGACAATAGCCCACTATAATAAGATATCAGGGAAGAAACTCTTGGCCACGAGATTTAACAAATATATTCATGTCACTGACATCACCTAACCCTGAACGAATATATTCCAACCTTTTCAAATTTGCAACTTCTCTTCCTACTCTTATTTGTTCACTTAGATCTAAGTATTTGAGATCTAAGTATTGAAGATTAAACAGCTTTCCTAATATGCCTCTAGGAAACTCTGTGATCGTTGTCAGGCAGAGGCAAAAATACCTGAGATTTACTAACTCCTCCATCCCCATGGGAAGCTCTGTGATCTTTGTCCCGCAGAGGTTCAACTGATTTAGACCTTTTAGATTTGATAAACATGGCACCTTCTCAAGATTTGTGCAGCATCGAGCAATTAAAGAAGTGAGGTTCTTGAAATCAGATAAGGAATTAGGAAGAGTCTTAAAGGGATTCTCTGAAAGATTGAGATACATGAGGTTGTTCATTCCATAAAGAAACATTCTGGAATCCAATCTATGTTGTTATCTTGCAAAAATAAGGTGGTGAGGATCAGACATCCTCAAGATGATGGTGTCCAATAATCTCCAAATCGTACACCACTACTCATCAAGGAAACCTTCTCCACGTTTTCACCAAATTCTTTATTACTTGGCATTTTGTTCACGTGCATACCAGCTTTTACGAAGAACCTTGCAGGCACCGTTCTTGTGATGTGCAATGCCATAGCTCTTACCAAATCATGCATTTTCATTGTATTTTCATACAAAAATCCACGTTCTAACAAACAATTATTTATGAGTTTGCTTATTATGCTATTACATCTGTCAATTGATCGCTCCTCCTTCCCATTTCCTGCATCATCCCGTCCCCTATCCAATAATTTATCAACTCCTTCTTCTTGATCTCTTCATCTTTAGGGTAAAAAGAACATGAAAGGAAGTATCGTTGGATTTTGGGGTCCTTCAAATGATCATAACTAAATTGAAGCGTCTTCAACATATGGCCATCAATACTGTTAATGCTATTCAAATCCTTTCCTAACTCATTCAAAGCATTCCTCCATTCTCCAACCTCGTATACACCTTTCATACTACTTGCCACTATAATAATTGCCAATGGTAGACCACTGCACTCTTTTGCAACAGATTTTGCTATAGGGATCAAGTCAGGATGCTCCAAAATACTCTTGCCAACCTTTACTAGGAACAACTTCCATGAGATTTTGTCCTTGAGAGGTTCCACCTTAACTATTTCACAATCTAAGTAATTGAGCACTTCCCGAGAACGACTTGTAACCACTATCTTACTCCTATTGCTTGAAGGTCTTGGAATACCTACATTGTTGAGGGAAATATTGTCCCACAAATCATCCAATATTAAAACATATTCTTCCTGTTTTGACAAAACACTGAATAACTCTCCTGCTCTTATTGCTTTGTCTTCCCCTTCGCTGAGACCAACTTTGAATCCATTGGCAATCCTAGCTTGTAATCTGACAATATCAAACTGATCTTTCGATGCTGTGGCCCATATCACACGTCTCCTTACCTCTTGTTAGAATCAATTGTTGAGTTGCTTCACGATGGTTGTTTTCCCAACACCTACCATTCCATGGACTCCAATTGTTTCAATCTTATTGTCCATCAAGAATTCTCAAATATCATTCAAATTTTTCTCCATGCCTTCACCCATGAAACACGTTGTATCCCATAGTATTCCAGTCTGTGAAGGATCATCGATCACCAGACATTCCGAAAAGCTTCCCCTTTGAATAAGACCTTCCACCTCGTCTTTTGCCCATGAGACTTTCTCCGCCAAGGATTCACTCCAGAGGAAGTTGCTTGCTAGGACTTCTTGCTCCAGATTCTCAACCTCACTGTTGAGCGTTCCAACATTCTCAAACCAATTCTCAACTTGTTTCTTGAGCTTCTTCCCTGGATGCAGCTCGTTTTTCATTTTTTATTCTAAGTCTTTCTTAACGCAGTTCAACTCCCCCAACTTTCACTTTAAGCTCTTGATGCTCGGCCTAAGGTTCCGTTTGTGTTGGAAACTTGGAACAGTTCCACACCCTTGTTTAGAATGAAGTCCATGTCTGTCGTCCATTTGACAACACGTTTATTTGCATCAATTATTGCACTTTGGAGCAACAAATAAAAAGTGTATGGTTAACCATTCGATTAACGCTCCAACGAAGAGAAATGAAAGAAGAAACTAGAAAACTAGGTACTAAAATAGATAGATGGGTAGGAAATAGAAGAAAGGAAGAAACAAGAAATGGAGTTGATAATCAGACAGATATATGTTACCTGTGGCGATGCTGAAGAGCGTGGAATCGCGGAGAAGGCGCAGAGAGAAGCCTTTGGGCCGAAGACTGAAGAGCACATGGAAAGTGAGAGAGAAAGCACTACTGTTTTAATGCAACTTTTGTTTTAATGCTCTATATTTTGATGTGTAAGGATATTACCAAAAATTTACATTCTCCTTTACTTCTACAATTTTATATTTAAGGAAACTTTTTCATTTAATATTAATAAGGATGTACACGAAATTCATTGTTTACCTTCAATGTTAAATTTTGCACTTTTTTACTTAATAATGCACTATTTTTTGATTTGCAAGGATGTTGTCAAGAAATCCATCAATCTCCTTAAATGTTGACTTCTACAATTTTATATTTAAGTCAACTATTTTATTTAATGTTGACAAAGATGTGCAAGAAATTCACTGTCACTCTTCAATGTTGAATTTTGCACCTTTTTATTTAATAATACACTATCTTTTTATTTGTAAGAATGTTACCAAAAAATTTACCATTTTCCTCAAATGTTGGCTTCCGCAATTTTATATTTAAAGAAACTTTTTTATTTAATGTTAACAATGATGTAAAAGAAATTCACTGTTGACCTTCAATGTTGAATTTTGCACCTTTTTATTTATTTAATATTGTGCTATCTTTTTATTTGCAAGGATGTTGCCAAAAAATTTACCATTCTCCTTGAATGTTGACTTCTGCAATTTTATATGGGTTTGTCTATCATGTACCCTAAGGGCACATGTTAAGAAACATTAAATGAACACTTAATTATCATTGAAAAAGTAAAATGATATTAATTACGGTTGAATCTCTTATTTTTTTTTTCAAACTACCCTTCCTAAATTTAATTGACATAATTACTAATCTCTTCGGCTCCATTCTTTCTCTATCTCCACCCCTCTAATTTTGTTGTTATTTTTCTTTGTTTTCGTGGGAAAGAACATCCAACAGAAAACTTTTTGTATTGCAGCTCTACTAACTATAATTCATTATTTTGGACACCATATAAGAAAAAAAAAAGGACACGAAAAGAAGAGTTCTAGAGGTAATAAATGATTTAGTAATTCTTTTTCAAAATTAAAATTCAACCATCACATTTCTAACATTTCAGATGAAAAAAAGATTTCAAGTCCAGGTGATATAAAAGAATTCTTGTTCTCAATTTTTTTCCTGAGATTGTACTAAGATCACTCGCATAATATGTCTGTTATCGCTAGATTTGTTTAAATTGATAAATTATATATTTATGGCACTTCCAACTTAATAAAAATTAAAAAAAAAAACACAACCCCCAAGTTAAATAAAAGTATCAACGGGTAAATAGACAAAGAATTGTTGACTGTAAGAGAAATACAATATAAACATCTGTGCGGCAAAAGAAAAAAAAAAGTAGTAGCAGCGGGTGGGGGATATGAAGGAAAATTGTAGAGGGCTGGAGGGAAAAGAACAAAGCGGGAAAAATTTTTTTAAAAAAATATTCATTTACTTTTGATAGTGAAAATTAAAGCAATGAGTTAATTTGAGAAGGATAATTTAGTTATAAAAATATATTTAAATTTGATTAATATCATTTTACTTTTTCAATAAGAATTAAATGCTCATTTACATATTAGACAAACCTATTTTATATTTAAGGCAACTTTTTTATTTAATGTTAACAAGGATATACAAGAAATTCACGTTGCCCTTCAATGTTGAATTTTGCACCTTTTTATTTAATAATGCATTATCTTTTAATTTGCAAGGACGTTAACAAGAAATTTACCATTCTCCTTTAATGTTGATTTTTACAATTTTATATTTAATGCAACTTTTTTATTTAATTTTGACTAGAATGTACAAGAAATTCACCATTGTCTCCCAATGTTAACTTTTGCAACTTTTTATTTAACGCACTATTTTTTTATGTGCAAGGATGTTGCCAAGAAATTCACCATTGCTTCACTTCGATTTTGGTTTTTCTCACTTCTTTCTCATTTTTAAAATTGCTTTTTTTCTGTATTATTATTATTTTTATCTAAAATTAATATAATTTTAAATAATACTACAATCGTGACATACAAACTGTTTCTTTTACTATTTTTATTAACATTAAGAATATAATGTAATACAACATATACCTGTGAAGTGTAGTAGGAAAAAGTTCATCATCCCTTAATAAATGAATTGAGAAACAGAATATGAAAGAGCTTCTCCATGTAATGGGGTCTAACACATCTCAATCTAGATTAGTATTATACCTTTTTTTAAATTTGACTTTTATCTAGTTACACAATTATGTAAGTAAAACTGAAATAAAAGACATAAAAATCTAAATGGAATTTTTTGAGATCACTAATTATGAATTGAGGAATATAGTATATATGCATAATAATAATTCAAATAATGTATTTTAATAAAAAAATTATATAAAATTTAGGTGAATAACCACTAATGCATATAAATAAATAATTTTAATATATTATTACATCCCTTCCATATTCTCTGCAATATTTACTATTTTCGGTTGTTCCAAATTTTTATAATATTTTCATATTAGTAAATTACTTTATCATATTACCCTTTTAAACTAAAATTTTAATATTTATTTTCTTTAATCTTTCTTAATTTTCATATAAAAAGTGAATGATAAAAATAAAAAAGGCCTAAAGACCCTTTCACCCCTGAACTTTGCCAAATCAAACTTTTTACCCTTTAAACTTTGACTTAAGTTCACTTGTCCTTAAAATTTTGAAAATTTATATCTTTGACCCCCTCAACCCACTTAAATGGTTGTGTAAATTATATGGAGACTAAAATGAATAAAAAAATAGAAGATGAAAGAATAACTAACCATTGGACTCAAGACTTTTTTCATTATTTCAGTTATCTGCTTTAATCTTCTCGATACAAACAATTCAAGGAATCACCAACCCTGCATAATCTATACGATCTAACAAACATTCTGCATTGAAACATGATTTATTTAATTATAGTACCTAACTCATTCATAGAACTAGAGGTTTATGTGGAAAAAAAATTACTAATTAGCTTTCATCTTCCGTTTATTTTCCTTTCAGTCCTCATATAACCTAAATAGTCATTTGTATCGTTTCAGGGATTAGAAACAATGCAACGAAATTAACTGAAACACCTTCACAATCCATGCAAAAATGGGGTAAACCAAGTATTTAAAATTTTTCATGTATAATGGGTTAAGATCTTTTGCCCAACTATTAAGTCAAATCACAATAGCTGAAGATTGACATTTTCAGGCTCTCTAATGTGTCTACATGAACTAGTTGGATCACGACATCTTTTCTGTGACTTTAGGCGAAGAATTTCTCTTGTCCTCAATGCTAACTTGCGTGCTCCAAGGAAGACAATATGGGAGTGTGTTAGGATTTTAGAACTCTTTGTCGAATTTGTCTAGAAAAGATTCTCTAAAGAAATGCACTTTATATATCCCTACAAATAGCGATGCATGAATCCTAAGCCTAGTGGGTTTCATAACCTTAATCAAATAAGGCATAATTTCGGGCTTAATAATGGGCCCAACTTTTGAGTCAATAATTAATTTGAAATTACCATAAACACATAAGCAAACAATTTAGCCAATGCATTCAAATAATAATTGGCTTTAAGTGCGTGACCCTATAGGCTCTTATCACATTGAGAATGATCATAAATCACATATATGATCATAAAAAATTAGCGGTGTCGAGTAATATATCATTGCTACCTAAATGACAAGATAATCGATGACTTGACTAAACCTCTATGATCATTACTCATATATACTTTTATCCCCTTATCAGAGATATCAAGATTATGAATGAGACATAAAATATGTCATCCTTGTATAGCTCAATCTTTGTTTTCTTGATTCCTAAGTAGACTAACTAAATTGATGACATTGATATTCCATATCAACTCATCTGAGCATGATCATGCATTTCCTCAGTCTTTATCAAGGAGCACAAAGATATCACTCCCGTTATGTAGAAAGGACAAATCTCATCTTGATCATTTAAATCTCTCCGTATAATATGTGACGTACCTAATGACCACCTTTATGTTCACTTAGTTACAAGCAACAAACAATAATATCAAAATATGTGACTCATGTTTAGGGAACCTTGATGACCTCAAGTCAAAGGACTACATAAACAATGATTACTATGAGAACAGCTTATGACACTCATATAACGATCCATGTAGGTTTTTCATGGTAAGTCGTTCCAGTATACAAGTTCTCCAACTCGTAGCCATATATTGACTACATATCTTATATTAGTCTCCACATATGCTACTCTTCATATAATATTGCATCCTGCTCAACAATGTTACTTAACCAGGGACATTTAATAATAATAATATTATTCTAGGGTTTTAACTATGTTTGTTTTTGTTACAGAGGAATAAGGGATCAAATATAATCATTAGAGAAATGCATCAATAAAATATCATCACTAATGTATAAAATACAATCATCTCATGATTGACTTTTGGGTACTTTTGAGTATAACAATAACACCATTTAAGTGGGCCGAGAGGGTAAAAGCTACTAGTTTCCAAAGTTTTGAGGGGCGAGTAAATCTAAGTCAAAGTTCAAGGGGCAAAAGGGGTTTTATACCAAAATAAAAATAATACACAAAATTTTGTTCTCTTCCTTATTCTTTGTGCCAAAACAAAATATTTTCAGAGAAATTAGTTTGGATGTAGAATTAGTAAGTGTAAAAGCATTAATTAGGTGTTAATACAATTGGCATAAAGATTACTATTTCATATAGCTGCCACAGTTTGAATTTTGAATTATGCAGAAAATTTCTTCTCTTTATAGTTAATGAGTGGGTTTAAATTAAATGTCTTAGGGTGGGCTATATTAAATACTTTTATTTTTGTCTCTTTTCTATTCTATTGCTCCATTGTTTTTGTACATTTTTTTATTTTAGTGATATGACTTGTTTGTTGTTTTGTACTTCCAACTTTACAATGGATACAAGGAAAGATAGTGTTATTAAACTTAGCCCAGCCTAGCCGGTTGAACCAATTTGACCATGACTAGGGAGGCAAAGTAGGCCGAATTGCACCCTTAAACCCATTGAGGTCAAAATCCAGTCAAATCTTGAAGACCCGGAGACCCGTTCAACTCTGTTCAACAAGCTCACTTCTTTGTTTCTTACAATGTGGGCTTCGAACTTAGCTCACTTAATTATGTTGGGCTAATGTTATGTTGGCCCAAAATTGAAATAATTTTTTTGAAAAAAAAGAGAGAATAAAACGGCTTCAAAGTTAGAAGAATACAAAGCAACACAAATGAAGTCATTTAGAAGTTAGAATAAGGAGAAATAGATAGAGGCAAACCAAAGAGTATCTTTTGGAATATTGAGAATTTTAACTTTAAAATAATTAATTATTTTGGCACGATTTTGAATATTGAGGATTTTAACTTTAAAATTTAGGTGATTAACTATGTACTTAGCTTATTATACATTAAAATTATGTGTCATTTTGTTTTAAAATATAAAAAGTAAAGTGTTATTATGTGATCTATGTATAAGAAGACATGAAAGTATTTTGTTTCTTGGATAGCAACAGCAAAACATGCTTGTTGGTGGAAGGATGTTTTTGTGTGAAGGCCGCTGCAAATTGTAGCTGTCCTACACAGTTGAAATGGTTGACCTATCACACACCTATCTTTCCGAATTGCTCTTCAAGCCAAGTTTGATTCAAGATTACTTAACAGAATGAAAATTGCCAGTCGCATTTTTGTGTCCTACTCTTGTAACGCATCACCCTCATAGAAAAATTAAGTCTTCCCTATAAAATCTAGCAAAAACTCTTTTATATGAAACTAAATTCTTAAGATATTAAATTAGTAACCTATTATATGAATTTGATACCTAAATATATAAAACTCTCTGAACGCAATTGTGTATGTGAGAAAATGAACGGTTGATGTATTTTTTTTTATAATAACCATATTTATCAAATTATCTTTACCTGTTTCCTTAATATTATCTTTGAAAATGAATTCAAATTCAAATTCTCTAACTAAAAATATTATTTTTGATATTTAATTTCCTTTTGAAATTATGTTAATTTTGTTAAATTTAATTAACTCATACTTACCTACAAAATGGAGTGCTGTTAACTTTAACATCTTCCATTAGTTGGTGAACATATGCCATGTGTATTTCAGAATTCGCCCAAAGAGAAACCTTTGGGCCGAAGACTAAAAAGCATATGGAAAGTGAGAGAGAAGCACTATTGTTTTAATGCAACTTTTATTTTAATGCACTATCTTTTGATGTCCAAGGATGTTGCCAAGAAATTTACCATTCTCCTTAAATGTTGACTTTTACAATTTTATATTTAACGTAACTTTTTTGCTTAATGTTGATAAGGATGTACAAGAAATTCACCGTTGCCCTTCAATGTTGAATTTTACACCTTTTTATTTAATGATGCACTATCTTTTGATTTGCAAGAAGTAGTTTAAACACCCGGCGTTGCCACGAGGTTATAAGTTATATTGGGATCCTGAAATATACACATATTTAAATGTCATGAAGGTTTCATAAAACCAATATTTGAAAACATATTACCATAAAATATCCCAAATGTACTGTCACTAACAATGGGATTAGGTAGACATATCATCATCATTCAAATGTTTTTTTCTTGTTTGGTCTTGAAGTAATGAATTGCAAGAATAATTTAGGTAAAAGAATGTGTAATAGGCATGTAATAAATTTGGAAAAATACGTATTGATTATTTCATTTTTATGTAAATTGATTTGAATATATACAATGACTCATTT
Organism: Aquilaria sinensis; assembly: GCA_005392925.1. Lineage (NCBI taxonomy): Eukaryota > Viridiplantae > Streptophyta > Magnoliopsida > Malvales > Thymelaeaceae > Aquilaria > Aquilaria sinensis. The sequence goes on along the minus strand of SMDT01000855.1, from coordinate 24,627 downwards.
AATTCGTCGTCCGATATTTAAGCATATGTGACAGAAGTTAGTGGATGAGTATGCAATTCATTGCTTGAAAAACAAATAAAAGATTAGATTTTTTGGGAAAAAATATTGTCATAATGACAAAGGTATAATACTCATATTACATTCATGTGCTTAGATTGTTGTGATTAAAGGTAATAATTGTACTACCACTACCAATACTACAAAAATTTGGTTGACTATATTTGCAGAATATAGAATGAAGTTGAATCTCAATATGATATTAAGAATAATATAATTAAAATTTTGAATGGTTATAAATATGGTTAAAAATAAAATAATATAATACCTTTTATTGATCATACTGAGTTTAGCACTAATAGTTTCTATTCCGACTACAGTAGTAACAATGTCACAATAGTCTGGGGCCTTAGTAGTCTCACTATAAAAGCACCAAATGTTTATAATTAGTATTCTTTCCATCCTAAATTCTTTGCTCCATTTAGTTTTTTTAACTCAAGTTTGACTTAAATTAAGAAAAAATTACCAAAACAACCTTAAGGTTTGGTCAAACCTATAATTTTGCCCCTCATTTTAAAAAAACCTACACTTACACTTACCCCTCCAAAATTAACACCATTGTTCATAGTTACCAAAGAATAAAAAAATGTTTAACTTTGTCCTTCTAGCTTCCTTTCCTGTAAACTTTACCCTCAACTTTTGAATGAATACAAGTCAACTACCTGAACAGATTAGAAATTTCAATTAAAAGTTGAAAAACAAAAAATCAAAGATTTGATTCCTATCCCAAATCTTCGAGCCCCAAATATTCAGCACCCCCTAATCCAACCCACGCAAACAAAATCAGAAATAGTCATTGCTGGCATCCGACTCGGTGAAGAAGAAAAGCCCCATGGATCACGATTAGTTTCATTAATGTCGTTGGCCATCCTCATTGGCACTAGAAGGGCCACGTCACCATCACCATCCAATTTTTCGGCATCCTTGTTCGCAATGAGCATCTTTTCTCTGGCGGATTGGTGGATGATTAGGCTTTCACCATAGAAGTCACATTATCTCCGGCAGACCTTAAAGTAGAAGAGCTGATATCTCAAGCCCCATGTGTTCTTGCTGTAATTAGATGTAAAAATTATTGAACATAGTGCTCGTTAAGAAATTTTCAGGCAATGTTAAAGAAAATGAAAACAAAGGATAGCTACACAAAAACATGGCTTGACAAAATGGTTTGTTGGGTACTTGGATTAATAAATTTAACAACTTACACTTGCCATTGTAGAAATAGAGAGTGTGTTGCTGCAAAACCAAGCCTTTTAGCTCTTGTTCCCCTCGATCGAGAATAATTTTGATCAAGAAACAAAAGATATTAATCAACTAAATCAACTACACACTTGAAATAAAATAAAATTAATTAGATGCAATATTGGAACCTATTAAATTATCAGTTTTGTTATTATTAGTGACATAATTTCTTGAAACTCTAACTCTCGATAATGAGCCTTGTCCAACGGATTAAAATTATTGCCACTGGAAATAAGAAACCATTTCCTTGATCATCCGTGCATGGCATATTGTTATTCCATTATAGTTTCTCCATGGAATCATTGGCCCGATTCCACCCATCAGAGTGCAAGAGAGTTATCCATATATGTAGTGCTGTTGCTCATGATCATCCATAACTTTCAACATAACATTCCGACTAACATTACTTCCATTGATGAAATCGCTGCTTTAGTGTATGGAAATGATGTATCTCACTTGTCTATTTATATTGTATTGTAGGCTATAATTATGCCTAGAAATTTGAATATAATTGTAATGTAATTAGACAAAAATATTCATTTACATTTGCTGTAATTAAATCTTTCTAAAAGTATTCATTTACCTTTCTCTCTCACAAGTTGCCATAAAATTCGTACAAATTGTTTAATGCCAATTTCGGCCAATGTATGTTAATGTAATGTTTTGATGTTTTGAATATCAAGAAGGGTAACTCTGTCAGTTTGGATGTAAAATATAAGATTTAATTTCCTTAAATATAAAATGTACCACGTGTCAGATTAATAATATTCATTTTGTTAAGTGAAAAGACTATTTCACCCTTTTATGTATCCTGCTTTTATATTATATAATAGATGTTACCAAGAAATTTACTATTCTCCTTGAATGTTGACTTATGCAATTTTATATTTAAGGCAACTTTTTTACTTAATGTCAACAAGGATGTACAAGAAATTCACCATTGCCCCACAATGTTGACTTTTGAACTTTTTTATTTAATAATGTACCATCTTTTCATTTGCAAGGATGTTGCCAAGAAATTTACCATTCTCCTTGAATGTTAGGCTTCTGTAATTTTATATTTAAGGCAACTTTTTTATTTAATATTGACAAGGATGTGCAAGAAATTCACCGTTGCCTTTCAATGTTGAATTTTGCACCTTTTCATTTAATAATGCACTATTTTTTGATTTGCAAGGATGTTGCCAAGAAATTTACCACTCTCCTTAAATGTTGACAATTTTATATTTAATGCAACTTTTTTATTTAATGTTGACAAAAATGTGTAAGAAATTCACCGTTGCTTTCAATGTTGACTTTTGTAACTTTTTATTTAATGCACTATCTTTTGACGTGCAAGGATGTTGCCAAGAAATTCACCATTGATTCACTTCGCTTTGGGTTTTTTCTGACTTCTTTCTCTTTTTTAAAATTGCTCTTTTCATATTTTTATTTTTTATCTAAAATTAATATCATTTAAAATAATACTACAATCGTCACATATAAACTGTTACTTTTACTATAGTATCATTATTAATATTAAAAATATAATGTAATATAACATACACCTGTGAGGTGTAGTAGGAAAAAGTTCACCATCCCTTAATAAATGAATTGAGAAACAGAATCCGGAAGAGCTTCTCCATGTAACGGGGTCTAACACATCTCAATCTAGATTAATATTATACCATTTTTTCAGTTTTACTTTTATCTAGTCACACAATTATGTAAGTAAAACTGATATAAAAGACATAAAAATCTAAATGGAATTTTTTGAGATCACTAATTATGAAATGAGGAATATAAAATATATGCATAATAATAATTTGAATAATGTATTTTAATAAAAAATTAAAAAAATCATTAATTTTTAACTTTCCCTACCAAAAAAAATAAAATATAGAGCTTTAATAAATTACAGTTGCCCCCAAAAAAATAAATATAAAATTTAGGTGAATTTCCACTGATACATATAAATAAATAATTTTAATATATTAGTACATCCCTTCCATATTCTTTTCAACATTTACTATTTTTGGTTGTTCCAAATTTTTATAATATTTTCATATTAGTAAATTACTTTATCATATTACCTTTTAAACTAAAATTTTAATATTTATTATCTTTAATCTATCTTAATTTTCATATAAAAAGTGAATGATAAAAATAGAAAGGCCTAAAGACCTTTTCATCCCTGAATTTTGCCAAATCAAAGTTTTACCCTTTAAACTTTGGCTCAAGTTCAATTGTCCCTAAAATTTTGAAAATTGGTACCTTTTACTCCCTCAACCCACTTAAATGGTTTTGTAAATTATATGGAGACTGAAATGAATATAAAATAGAAGATGAAAGAATAGTTAACCATTTGACACAGACTTTTTACATTATTTCAGTTAGCTGCTTCAATCTTCTCAATTCAAACAATTCAGGGAACTACCAACTCCACATAATCTATATGATCCAACCAACATTCTACACTGAAACATGATTTATTTAATTATAGTACCTAACTCGTTCATAGAACTAGAGATTTATGTGAAAAAAATTACTAATTAGTCATTTATCTTCCGTTTTATTTTCTTTTCGGTCCTTATATAAACTAAATAGTCATTTGTAGGGTTTCAGGATTAGAAATAGTGTAACGAAATTAACTGAAACACCTTCACAACCTATGCGAAATGGGGTGGACCAAGTATTTAAAATTTTTCATGCCTAATGGATTGAGATCTTTCACCCAACTATTAAGTCGAATCACAAAACCTGAACGATTGAAATTTTCAAGCTCTCTAATGTGTCCACATGAACTAGTTGGATTATGACACCTCCTCCATGACTTTAGCTGAAGCATTCCTTTTGTTCTCAGTACTTGCTTGTGTGCTCCAAGGAAGACAAAATGGTAGCGTGTTAGGATTTCAGAACTTTTGGCCGAATTTGTCTAGAAAAGATTCTCTAAATAAACGCATTATATGTATCCCTATATATAATGATGCATGAATCCTAAGCCAAGTGGTTTTATGACCTTAATCCAATCGGGCGTAGTTTCGGGCTTAATAATGGGCTCAACTTTGAGCTAATAATTAATTTGAAATTATCATGAGCACATAAGCAAACAATTTAGCCAATGCATTCAAATAATCTAATTGGTTTTAAGTGCGTGACCCTATAAGCTCTTATCATGTTGAGAATTATCATAAATCACATATATGATCATAAACAATGAGTGGTGTTTAGTAACATATCATTACTACCAAAGTGATAAGATAATCAGTGACTTGACTAAACCTCCATGATCATTACTCATGTATGCCTTTATCCCCTTATCAAAGATACCAAGATTGAGTACGAGACATGGAATATGTCATCCTCATATAGCTCAATCTTTGTTTTCTTAATTCCTGAGTAGACTAACTAAATTGATGACATTGATATTCCATATCAACTCATTCAAGTATGATCATATACTTCCTCAGTCTTACTTTATCAAGGAGCACAAAGATATCACTTTCGTTATGTAGAAAGAACAAATCTCATCTTGATCATATAAATAACTCAGTATAATATGTGATATACCTAATGGTCACCTTTATGTTCACTTAGTTATAAGCAATAAAGAGTAGTATCAAAATATGTGACTCATGTTTAGGGAACCTTAACGACTTCAAGTCAAAGGACTATATATACAATGATCACTATGAGAACTGCTTATGACACTCATATAATGATCCATGTAGGCTCTCATGGCGAGCCGATCTAGTATACAAGTTCTCAAACTCGTAGCCACATGTTGACTACATATCTCATATTAGTACATATGTTACTCTTCATGTAATATTGCAACCTACTCAACAATGTTACTCGACCAAGGACATTTATTAATAATAATATTATTCTAGGGTTATAACTATGTTTGATCTTGTTATGAAGGAATAAAAGATCAAATATAATCATTAGAGAAATGCGTAAATAAAATACCATGACTTATGTGTGAAATATAATCATCTCATGATTGACTTTTGGGTATAACACTAACACCATTTAAGTGGGCTGAAAGGATAAAAGCTACTACCTCTGTCCCAACTTAATTGAAACATTTAACTGGGCACGGAGATTAAGGTGTATGTAATTTGTGTTAATTTTTTATGTAGTAAAAGTTTAAATAATGATTAAAAAAAAAAAGATTCTTTTTTGGGTTTTGTGCAGTGAGAGGTTAAGTGGAGATTAAAAAAAGAGTCTTTATTGGGTTTCGTGTAAAAGATTATTTAATTGTTTAAACTTTCCAAAAGAGGAAATGTTTCAACCTTTTTGGGACTTCCCAAAAGAGAATACGTTTCAAGTAAATTGGGACGGAGGGAATACTAGTTTCCAAAGTTTTGACGGGTGATAAATATAAGTCAAAGCTTAGGGGTTAAAAGGTCCGAGTTAGAAAAGTTCAAAGGGTAAAAGGGGTTTTACACCAAAATAAAAATAATACACAAACTTTTGTTTTCTTCCTTATTCTTTGTGCCATACCAAAATATTTTAGAGAAACTGGTACGGATGTAGAATTAGTAAGTGTAAAAGCATTAATTAGATGTTAATATAATTGGCATAAAGATTACTATATCATGTAGCTGCCAAAGTTTGAATTTTGAATTATGCAGAAAATTTCTTCTCTTTATAGTTAATAAGTGAGTTTAAATTAAATGTCTTAGGGTAGGCCATATTAAATACTTTTATTTTTGTCTCTTTCTTATTCTATTGCCCCATGTTTTTGTACATTTTTTTATTTTAGTGATGTGATTTGTCAGTTGTTCTGCCCTTCCAACTTTATGGTGGATACAAGGAAAGACGGTGTTATCAAACTCAACCCAGCTTGGCCGGTTGAACCAATTTGACTGCGACTGAGGAGGCAAAGTAGATTGAATTGCACCCTTAAGCCCACTGAGGTCAAAATCCAATCAAATCTGGTAGACCCAGAGACCCGTTCAAGTTGGTTCATCCAGCTCATTTCTTTGTTTCTTACGATGTAGGATTTAAACTTAGCTCACTTAATTATGTTGGGCTAATGTTATGTTGGCCCAAAATTGAAATAACTTTTTTGAAAAAAAAAAAGGGAATAAAACTGCTTCAAAGTTAGAAGAATACAAATGATAGCAGAGCAACACAAATAAAGTCGTTTAGAAGTTAGAATAAGTAAAGAGAGATTGAGGCAAACCAAAGAGTATCTTTTGGAATATTGAGAATTTTAACTATAAAATAATTAATTATTTTGGCATGATTTTGAATATTGAGGATTTTAACTTTAAAATTTAAGTGATTAACTATGCACTTAGCTTATTATACATTAAAATTATGTGCCATTTTGTTTTAAAATATAAAAAGTAAAATGTTATTATGTGATCTATGTATAAGAAGACATGAAAGTACTTCATTTTTTGGATAGTAACAGCAAAACATGCTTAACAAGGTGCGATGATGCTTCTGTGTGAAGGTTGCTGCACGTTGTAGCTGGCCTAGGCAGTTGAAACGGTTGACCCGTCACCCACCTATCTTTTCAAATTGCACTTCAAGCCAAGTTTGACAACATTGAGGAAAGATGTAAAAAAGATGCAATGACTACTTTTTGACTTGTCCACGATGCTTTTTGTTTCTTCAAGATTACTTAATAAACAAAAAATTTTTGGTCACATTTTTGTGTCCTATTCTTCTAATGCATCACCCTCATAGAGAAATTAAGTCTTCCATATAAAATCTAGCAAAAATTTTTGTATGTGAAACTAAATTCTTAACATATTAAGTTATTAACCTATTATATGAAATTGATACCTAAATATATAAGACTCTTTAAACACAATTGTGTATGTGAAAAAATGAATGGTTCATATATCTTTTTTTCTTTTTTATAATTACCATATTTATCAAATTATCTTTGCTTGTTTCCTTAATATTATCTTTGAAAATGAATTCAAATTCAAATTCTCTAACTAAAAATCTTATCTTTAACATTTTCATTTTGAAATTACATTAATCTTGTTAAATTTAATTAACTCATACTTACCTACAAAATGGAGTGCTGTTAACTTTAACATCTTCCTTTAGTTGGTGGACGTATGCCGGGTGCATTTCAGAATTTGCCTCCTCCACTTATAATGCCATGTGTCTATTTAATCAAGAGACTGACATTTTGCTAATGGCACAAGAAGTTAACAAAAAACAATTATTGGTCCCACTTAATTTTCTTCTCTTGTTGTTTTGCAACAAGATGATAATTTAGATGATTTCTACTATTGTGTCTAACGTATTTTCTTCTCTTGCTATTTCTTATTTTAATTATTTTTTTACCATAATTGATCATTTGCATGGACATCCTAACCATATTGGTAGTTAGTCCAAGAATATCAAAGTGAGGATTATACTCAACATTGTACTTCACTATGTAAGATTGGAATCACAAGATTAGATCATAAAGTGTAAGATCATCCTAAAAATCCCAAATTTATTGTCTAAATAATGTAATTCATAAAAAAGATAAACTATGTTAGAAAGTTAAGTAAAGTTCATGTGATATAACAATGATATAACACAAATTATCACTACAACACAAGTAAAGTTCAAAGTTTTGTAGAGAATACATCAATGTAACCGACACAAGTCTAAAAGCTTTTTTTTTTTGTTTACTCCATACCCTCATAATTGAATTGAATATGTCAAGAATTGGGCAATATTGACTATAGGGCTACCAAACTTGGGCCATTCACTTAAATTTAACAAATTTGGGCTAAAGCAGAAGTATACCCATAGAAATCAATATCAGTTAGGATCATTAAGGTTGAAAGATTCAAATAATCTTATGATCCTAATAATTGCGATTCTACTCTGATTCTAACATATCATTGAACCTACCACTCTTTGACAAGATTTTTTTGGATCCAGATTGTAGAATCATGTGGTCCATATCACATTTTAACAACCTTGGTTAGCCATATTTAATTTGCCATGTTTTGAACCAACTAGAAGTGAGCTGCAAAATTAAGGGGCCCTGTTGTTTGAGTTATAGTTGAAAAACTAAATTGGACAAACTAATAAAGTTGAGGGGTTTTTATCATACTTTGACCTTAATTGTATCTAAAGGAACAGAAGAAGAAAGTAAGTTGGGACCCAGAACCGTTCTCTGTTTACTTCTTTTCTCCCATCATATTTATCTCTGTTTCTATTTTTTTTTTTTTTTTTTGTGTACAACGGATTGTCATATTCGTTAAAAGTGGAACCCCATTCCTTTATCCCATTATCATTGTCCCTTCCTGGCTTTTATCTTGCCTTTTTTGCAATAAGTCTAACTTAACAGGACCAATGCTGCAGTGTAGATGGAGATGGATGAAAACAAAGTAGCCTTTACTCCTATACACCAACACTAAAAAGTAGTAGTTTAAGAACAAATGGTGATGAAGAATTCTATTGGATGAGACCAAACCTGACCTTGACTGTTGTTGGCAATGCTTCTCATTCTTCATGTTTCGTCTTTGATCTGTGTCTTTAGCTGTGTTTTTCCTCTGTTTTTGCTCTTTTTCCTATTCAGATAAAGAGTCCTTCAGTAAATACCTGTTTTTTTTCTCTACTTAATTCTAACAATGCTCAAAAACTATTTTTTTTCAAACTTCAACATGACCATCAAAAAAAGGTTAAAAAGGCACAATCCTAACCCACTTCTTTCAATCTTTAGTAGAGGACCAAGTTCTAATCTATATAATACGATAAAGTAGAAGAAGATGAGGAGATGGTGCCAAGTGGTATTGGTTAGGAGGTCAAATGCCGATTCACAACCTCGTAGTTAACTTTCGGCTGCAAGAGAAGACCAATGAATTGCATGAATTTTGGACACATGTAATATGTTTTAGAGCATAATTACAGTGATGGATCTGGAACTTTTCATTTTATTTGTGTTGTGACCGTAGGTTGCTAAAGGTCCAAAATTGTTCTCTTTTCCAAAAGCATGCCACATCCTATCCATAAATCGGGGTTCTTTTAACCATGTGTTTTCTATTCTCAAAAGAACATATGGATAACATCCAAAGATGGAATTTATAGTTTCTTTGGTTTTTAAATTGGTTTGGTATGGATTTATTTGGAAATGCGGGAAAGTGAGGGTGTAAACATGCAACTAAGTTATTTTTATTGGGTTAAGTACAAATGTAGTCCTCTCTCTATTGTCCCGGTTTCAATGATGGGCTTGCTTTCATCCATCTGAGTGATTTTTGTATTCCAATGATGATGAAGTGGTTGCGTGGTATTATGGGAGGCTAGGTTTCCTGCAGCATTTAGTGCTAATTCTATGATTAGTTGCAGGATAAACTATCATGATTACAGTAGCTTCTTTGTGTCTTGTACTGGAAATTCATTCCAAGCCAAAACATGCATACAAGTTCAGCATTGTACAACCTACCACTAACATAAGGGATGCTAATAAAACCATTCTAAACAAACGCTAACATAAGCTACCTGCCAAAATCACATTCTTTGTAGCACACAATGACTAATTTGGCAATAACTAGCATTCCCCAACTCACAAATAGCAAAGTCTTATACTTGGAACCAACATTTTTGCTATGGTAAGTTTTTGCAAGCTTAGTATAAGCAGCCTCTGGCAGCATCTCTTTTACTTGCACCGCCAGCAATTTTTTTGCATGTTCTACCAGCACTTATTTCATGTGTTTCTCTAGCATTGTTTCCCCCTACTTCTCCACCATTTGTTTCAGAGAATAATTCTCCCTTAACAGCAATAAATTCTGTGCTTGCAACTTAATGATCACATCTTTTACTTTTCTTGGATAGTTAGAGTTGTGCTAACAGTAGAACAAGTATCTCTTACCCTATTATCAATCACAACACCTCTAATTCAAATGGAAGAAGAAGTGTGAAAATAGTTGTTGCAACAAAACATATGCTAATAGTTGGTTTTCACCCCAAGAAAATTTGTTCGCATTCACCGATCATCGAACTAAACATGTCCTCACCTTTGAATTCCCATAATTGTAGAAATGGTGACATGGGTTAAGTTCGGTCCACGAAGTACACTGTGCTGTTGTTACCTTGCAGAAACATATCAAATCATGCTTGAACTCAGGTCCTGTTTGGAACGATCATTGATTTCCACTCATTTCACGAGAAGATGTAGTAAACTCTGCAACCAATTTTGTCAACGTTGATTCTTACCCAAACCCTAATTTCTTCCCCAAATCTTTAGTTTAACCTTTCTTCCTTTTTCAACCTTCGTCCACGCCATTCTAATATGTGAATTAGAATTGCCGCATCAACTTTCTGTTAATGGAATATTGCATTGTACTAACAGTATATCCATCATACTTAACACTCAGTGGCCTATTTGGTTGTTTTTTAAAAATATTAATGGTTTATTTGACCTGAAAAATACATTAGTGGGTGAATTAGGTCAGGTAAAAAACATTAGTGTTTTCTAGTGATTTTTTTCTTTAAACCATGTGTTTTATGTTCTCAAGAAAACAGATGGATGCCATCCAAAGATTGAATTTATAGTTTCTTTGTGTTTTAAATTGGTTTGGTATGGACTTATTTCGAAATGCGGGAAACTGTGGTGTAAACATGCAACTAAGTTATTTTTTTAGGTTAAGTACAAATGTAGTCCTTTCTCTATTCTCTTGGTTTCAATGATGGGCATGTTTTCTTCCATCCGAGCACTTTGGGTATTCCAATGATGACGAAGTGGCTGTGTGGTGTTAAGGGAGGCTAGGTTTCGTGCAGCATTTAATGTTAACTTCAAGATTAGTTGTAGGATAGGCTATCATGATTACAGTAGCTTCTTTGTGTCTTGCCTTTATTTTTTTCCATGTGTGAATAATTTTGTGAGTAGCTTCTGAACATGTCATTGGAAGCAAAGAGAAGAGTTCTATGTGTCATTGGCCTTAAACAACAGTTCTTCCTTCTTCCAAATTTTTTATTAGATATCTTCCTTGTTGTTCCGTCCACATGGATCAGAGAAGCTGTGCGACTGATGGAAGGGAAGCATCTATACATGATAGATGGGAGAACTCTCTCATCATTACATCTTCTCCACCAAGCAATCTTACCTCCAGACCATCAATACTTCAGACTATGCTCATCCGCTAGGTCTTCCTTCTAACTTCTCTGTTTTCCCCCCTTATGACTCTATTATACACACAGAATGCTGGCTCACAACACTTCAACTTTTTTTCCGACAGATGGATCAGATTTAATCTGTTCGTTGCCCGTCTGCTCTCTTCATTAGATTAGATACTTGTTCTCCTACAATTCTTCTGGGCGAAAAAGGTTACTTTCTTATTATTTTATTCTTTTGATTTATTCCCTCACATAGTAAACCATTCAATTTTTAAGAACTATTAATTGGTTAACACTTTTGTCATTTGTGTTATTTCCAGATTCATCAGTTCTGTTTTCCCCATATGCAGTTTTCAGTTCCTCCCTCAGTGATTCTCGTCTTGCCTTTGTTCAAGTTTCTTATGGCATTCTCTCCCAGCATGCCCCTCATCATTATAATCTATTGTTCTTATTTAACCATCAAACATGTGAAATGTTACTACACCCACTTTTCTGCTGCATATCTTTTACTTCTTTTAATAAAAACATTATGATATGCATATACCAATCAATAAATGTGAATTATTTCCAAAAACTTATTGCATTTGAGTTTCACTCTAACCATTGCTTTCTAAAGAAAGCACAAAAATAGAAAAAAAAAAACAATCATTTGTATGCATTTTGCTTTACATGCATGTCTGCAAAACATGCTAACTTGAATATTATGATCTTATATATATCTTAAGTATTTGACCGTCACCTCCTCCTATACCATACTTTTACGCATTATACGCTCCTTTACATGCTCTAAATTAAAGAAAAAAAACATATCTGCCTATCTTAATTACAGTTAACTAATTTCATAACCCATTTAACGGACGGGATATTATTTCATATTAACACACGTATTTTAGTTTAGGAAAAAGTACAAACACCTCTCCTTTGGTTTGGTCTAACCTATACCCCTCTATTTTAAAAAACATACACTTTATCCCTTCTTTCATTTACAATGTTTGACAACAATTTTTGAAACCCTAATTTTTTAAGTGTTACTAAAAAGTAAGGTAGGGCAAATGGGGGCAAATTACTAAGGATAAAAAAAGTTATAAAGGTACAAACAGTGAATAATTAGTTATGAGAAATATCTATAAATTTATTTTTTATTTAATTTTATTTATTAAGATATGTATTAATGAAATAATAATAGCAGAAAATAAATGATTATAAAAATAAGATAATTATTAATGACATAGTAATAATAGCCAAATAGAAATGATTGTAAAATAATTAATTTTACAAATTAGTTATTTAATTTTTGAACCTTATATAGTGAATATTTTTAATTAATTTATTAAACCTTAAGAAAGAATTAAAATTAGTTAACCTAATATTTTATAATACATTAAATGTTTATAATTAGTTCCAAAAAAATTCAAAAATTAGGAGCAATGCCTAAATGTAAACCTGTTAATGTTAGGGACTATATTGCAGGAGCTAAAGAGATGTGGGGCAGAAATGCAACACAAAACAAAGAGAAGGGGCTCTTGGTGTCATTTGATAAATGCAAAAGCAAAAATTAGGGTTTGTTAATCATTTGAGCCATCTTCTTTGTCTTTCCCTCCACTCCATTACTCTCTCCCTTTTGTCTAAAAAAATGGCTGTCTTCTGCTTTTGTCTAGGTTGCACCGCCATATCATTATATCTTCCGGTGGTGGCAACGTCAGTTTATGAGCTAACCAGAGGGGCCTCTACCATGAGAATCAATCTGCCGGCCATCAGTCTTTATAGCTTAATTGCTATGCACTTTCCGGCGGCGATGCCTCCTATCCGGTGAAAAAAAATTTCACTTTGTTTTTTAAAAATACATTATTCAAAAAAATTTCTACTTTTCCTTTAATGAATTTTCTTAAAAGTCACAATTTTTGCTATAACTGTGTGGGTCAAAAACGAAAATGGGTTTTGTAAATCTATGTCTAAACCTTCAGTTTCCTCCTATGTCCCTACATTGTCGTTTCACTTTGTTTTTCCCTACCATTTTTTTCCTGTAGAAGTGCTCAATTTTCTAGAGATGTACGCTTTCCTTTCCCCAAAATCAAGTTGTTTGATACAAATCTGGACATATAGTGTTTCGCTGCTCTATTTTGTCAGCCCCTTGGTTGATGCATGCACCACCATTATATGGTTTGTGCATGCTGTCGTTGGGGAAAGATATTGGCCAATAATCGAAGAATCCAACTTTGTTTCGTTCGTCTGAATCTAGTTTTCACCATTCACTTACTCAAATCCTGTTTTTGTATATTTGACTTTAGGTGGCCGGATTCTTTTTTTTTTTTCTCTTGTTCTCTTTGAATCTCTTAGTTTTCATCTTCTCTGTTGGTCTTTCTAAAGCAAACATTAAAAAACTTGTCTTTAAATCTTTCTATCCAAAGCTTTCAATTAGAAACTTATGGTTTCCTGGATCTATCTTGCAACCTTTTGGATCCTAAGCCAAAATAAGGTATATTTTGTATGATATAAGACTTTACATTTATTACTTATTTTAGATGTTGGTACACGCGATGCTAATGTAAAATTTTAATTGGAAATAATGTAGGGATAAAGGCTAAATCATAGAGAGAGGTATATTTTTCTAAGTTGTCCTTTTATGTTTTTTTTTTTTGGAAAATAAGCATAGAAAAACCATGTTGTTTTGTTGGATCCTCTTCTTGATTGTGCTAAAATGAGTTTTCTGTTACTGGATCCTATTTTTTATTGTGTTGAAATGAGCTTTCTAATGCTGATTCTAGTAAAAAGAGTTATGTGCATTAAAAGAAGTTAGATATTTATAATGAAAAACTTGTTTAAAAATATATTGCAAGTAAAATACCTGTGTTTAATCTGCTACTACTTCCTGGTGCATGGTTTCTGTTATGTAGGAAATAAGTTTTGCATCAGTTAATGGGAAATTCTAGAAAAGAGTTATGCATAGGAAAAGAAAATATATAAGTATATTGAAAAGCTTGATTGCAAATAATATGCAAGTAAAATACCTATGTTGAGATTAGTTGTTACTTCATGCTGCAATTTCTGCTGCAATGGTTTCTACAACAATTCTATCAGTAGGAAATAGGAAATTTGAAATCTTAATAAGATACTGGTTTTTTTACAATAATATTAAGTGATGGTGAAATTTTACAACCTATTACTGCTGCAGGTGAATGCTGGAGGACAAACTATGGTGCTTGAGTGTTGTATCTGTTGAATTTGAACTACACAGTTTTATTCTTTGTTTTAGAAGCGTTACTAGTGCAGGACTAATAAACTGAGAATTTGTGGAAGAAAAAAAATGTAATGGTTTGTAAAATATATATAGTTAGTATCTGTAACTAAATCCAAGTTTTGGGTAAGTAGAGTAGTGTGTAAGTTTTATTAAGAAAAAAAGCCAAATGACATTTACAAATAATCAGAACAGGCTTTACATTTTGAAATGGAAAAAATTTTCCGAATATGATGTAAAATAGAAACCTATGATTTGTGCTTAATAACATAATCTGATCAAATACAAACTACATGTATGATTGAAAAAAAAAATTTCAAGTCTCGGTATCGGATATTACCTCGTCATCCGAACTCTTTTCGTCTTGCAGTCAGAGTGCTGTAAGCCCCAATTTAGGTTGCACACACATACTTCTATCGCCTCATATATTAATTTTGATCATTTCTCCGATATCACCTATTTTCCTGCACTAAACGCTGCATCGAATGATACGGTGAAGACTAAAACAGCAAGCATCTCCAGTGCGATTATCAACAAGATCGGAAACTTGATTTCTTTTGTTTCCACCACTCCAAAATGTCGACGTCGTTTGACTCGAACGATGTGTTGAAATAGTTATCGACCTCAACTAATCTTGTTGTCGTCAGTCAAGGTCGTTTGAGCATTTGGAGGGCCGGGTTGAATCTTGATGAGATTGATCTCCTTGGAGGCTCGGTTTGAGGAGCTTCGGATCTTACCTTATCCGAATGCCGCTCACAATATAACTTGTATAAAGAATGCAAGTACTTGAAAGCAGTAACAGACATAGTCAAAACATTTATATGAGATATTTCTAAATAAGTACAAAAAATTCCTTCAAGCAATGTTGTGCCCGTTAATTTGACATATGGGTGAAGCAACGAAACAACTAAAAAGATGGATGGAATGTTTTTGAAATACTGAAGCCACTTAGCCTGCATGGCTTCGACAGTCGGTTTTAACAACTCATCACCTTTAAATTGATATAAAACATATATAATATTCACTAAATTAAGCAAAACTTGATGAATGGTTGGGTAGTAAACACCAGAGAAAAATTCAGTAGCCTCGTAAAAAAACTTAAGCAATTCACCAGTTTTAGAACATTTTCTCCAAACTTTAGTCGTAAGAAATTCACAACCTATTTTTCAATTCATGAAATGCGTTAACAAATTTACATACGGGAATGCATCTTGCAACATCAAATATATAAAGTTCCAGCAGGTTGGGCAATCTAATTTAAACCGTTTCCAAGAAAATTCTTTTTGATTAAAAAAACCTTTTAAATTCACGAAACACAGCAGGTCTTGATTTCAAATATGTCAATGAGTTTCAAATAGGCAGAATTTTATTTTGGAGAACTTCTAAACCTTTTTGCACATAAATGTTCAAAATATGACACATGCATTTAACATGAAAGAACGCACCGTTGAAAGGTGATTTCAATGCTTGACTCAAAAGGCGAGCGGCAACATAATTGTTTGAAGCATTATCAAATGAAATGCACAAGATTTTATCAGCACAGAAATAATCACATAAAGTTGCTAAGATGTAATTGAATATGTGATAACCAGTATGATCCATTTCAATGACCCTAAATGACAAAATTCATTTTTGCATAATCTAATCAAAATCAATCCAATGAGAAGTAACACAATAAAATAATTGACTTATAGGTGAAGTCCACATATCAGAAGTGAATGTCATACAATGATCAAGAGCAGAAAAATAAGCTTGCAAATCTGATTTTCCAGCTTCAAATAATCTAAAGCTTTTTTTCCTAACGGTTTTCCTAGACATTTTTTTAAATGCAGGATTTAATTGTGATTTTATCCAAGATTCTAGGTACACATCTTCAGCTTGTGAAAAAGGTTTTTCAGTAAGTGTCATCCAATTTATCATGCATTCTCTACAAGATTGTTGGTTAAAATGAAATATACCTGGCCCGTCAGCACCGGTTATAGAAACAAGTTGTGTTTGTTCTTTAGAACTAGTCCCAGCACTGAGGAAAACATTAAGATGTTGATTTTCAATATGTCGCTTCAGCGTTCCGGTGCCGGAATTCTTTTTATGCACCAATTTTTTCTTACAATGTTTGCATTTCCCATACCTTAACTTCCGTTTGTGTTTGAGCTCATAATGTTCCTAAACCCAAGCAATTAATCTTGAGGATTTACCTTGTCCTTGGTTTTCCTCCACAACAAATCCATGACTTGTCGGTGTCAATTGTGATGATGGATCCTCGGCGGCCATCGCATCCAACTCTTCAACTTCATCATCCGATAATTAATTGTCGAGTCCTAAATTGTAATTCGTCATATTGATTTCGACACCATCGTCATGCAACTCTTCAATTGATATGCCTTTATCGACGAGCCGAGAACGATGACGGAATAAGCCTCGAAAGCCAGTGGTGCGGGAAGATGGATTCTCCGTTGACTTACCCTTTCCTATTGAAGCCATGAGTCACGACCTAATAGTAGTGATTAATGCAAAATTAAGAGGAGATTATAAAGATATTAGGCGGAGATTAGTCAGAAATTTGGAAGATATTAAGAAAAAAGCTCAAATGCTTGAAAGAATATGGTAGAGGAAGAAGAGAGATTAAATGATGGTGTGAGGATAGAGTGAAATTGGCATTGGTATTTATAGAAGAGGGCCAAAAATTATTTGGACCAAAAAATCCTTAAAATTTAGTTGTTGGGAGGGGTGAAAATGAAATTTTGGGGGCTAACATAAAGCAGAAAGTGGTTGGAGGGCATACTCTGTAATTAATCCTTTTTTTTAAATTTTTTTTGTAGGTGTCTATTGAAGGAGTTGTTGGGGGGTGCTCTAGGCCCCGACCGGTTGGTCCTGGGTCGAGTCGGTTCGACAGGGTGAGTTGGGTTGGGTCGGGTTCGTTATTGGGCCAGGTCGGTTCGTTTTGCACAATCCTCGCATTTAGAGGTGGGAACCAGGTCAGCTTGACCCGGGACCGGCTCAGGCACGGCCGGTCCCGGTCCTAAGTCACGAGGACCGGGCTCAACCTGGTCGTAGGCGGGGCAGTCCTGAGCTAGGTCCGAGGAGGGGCAGGGAGGGTTTGGAGTTTTTTTTTTTTAAAAATAGAAACATAATTAATTATATATGTCATAAATATTTTTAAGAAAAAACATCACCTATGGTGTAAGTTTTATTAAGTTAGAAAACTAAATGGCACTTAAAAAAATTATTTTGACCAAAAAGTCCTTAAAATTTAGTTGTTGGAAGGGTGAAAATGGAATTTTGGGGGCTAAAATGGAGTAGAAAACCGTTGGAGGGCATGCTGTGTAATTAACCCATTAAAAAAAATTTGTTTGCAGGTTTCCGTTGTGAGCAGAAGACGTTGGGCGCCAACCCGGACCGGTCCAGTTTGGCGGGTCCTGGTCCGGGACAGTCCGCTTTGAACCTCCTCCTCCTCTCAGGCCCATATTAGGCCTATATTTTAGCAGGCTTTCTCCGGGGCGAGGTGGGGCGGGTTTGACCGAGTCGGGCAAGGCTTAATTCCCGGTTTGGTACAAGTTTGGGCCAGGTCAACCCAGCCTAGGTCCCACCTTTACTTTGCATTCAGCCCATATTTATGTGGGTTTTTGCCGGGCCATGCCAAGGTGGGTTTGACGGGATCAGGGCTAGTTTGACTTGTGGCCCAATTCCAGTTTAGGCAGGGTTGAACTGGCCCATGTCCCACCTCTAGTGAGCACGCAAGATGTAGTGGGTTTAATTGCTCCTGAGAGTGGGTGGTAAAACTTCGAATTAGTAACTATATTGGAAAATGTGGTATTATCACCAGTTTTAGACTGATCAAAAATTTAAAAATTTAGGCAACTTATGTACATGTGTCCATTTGAAAACGTTTCCACCATCCCGTTAAAAAGGTAAATTTTTGCACCAAGTCAAGCAGACATCCAATCACAAATGAGCACGTATACTTTGTCAGAGGTAATACTAGAAATCGTCACATGTCACACAACAATTGTTTTGGAATTACGCATGACAGGAAAATTTTTCTTAATTTTTAAAATAATATAAAAAGACAATTTAGCCAAATATCCTGCTTTCATATTTATTTGTAGATTAACCAACACAAATAACCTTTTGCTAATCTCTGTACAAACAAGATGAGAGCTTTCTATAATACCCACCCCCAAAAGGGGGCACTAGTACCTATACATCTTTCACCGTCAATTGCTGGTGATCTCAACAGGGCACTAACCAGTTACATGGACTGCCGGTTAGGGAAGGAAACAAAAGAAAAATAAAAACGTGGGAATAATGTAAAAAGGCCGAGAAGAATAAGAGCAGGAAAAAAGGAAGGGAGGAGAGAGAAAAAAAAATAGTGGCGCTACAGAAGAGAGAAGAAAATTAAGGCAAAAAAAAAAAAAAGGAAACCGTGGAGAGTTGATAGAGAGAATAAAATGAGGGAGAAATGAGACAGCATTATATTGAAAAAAAATGTGAAAATTAGTAAGATATTTTTTAAAGAATAGTACATGAATAAAAACCTTTTTATTTAAAAAATTATTTAATTACTTATTAATAAAATATTATTTAAATGAGTGGAATGTAAACATATAAATGATACACAAATATAAAATTTTTGTCTACTCAACTTATAAAGTAAATGAAAAATAATACTCTCAATAAAATATTACTCCTTCCGTCCCATATTATTTACACCGTATTCTTTTTGGGTTGTCCCAAATTCTTTGCAACATTTCACTTTTTAGTAAGTTTTACCATTTAACTTTACAATTATACCCCTCATTTTCTCACGACTTAATTTGTCTATCCCTCCTTCCACTCACTGCTCAATCAAACAAAGACAACGGCAACCAAGGTGATCGACATGATGACCGGGCGGATGAGGACTATAACAAAGCAATCAAGGCGATTGACGTAGTGATCGGGCAAACGGTGACGACGATAAAACAAACGGTGAAATGAGGGTGTGATTAAAGGTGGCGAGATCATGCTGAGATGCGAGATCAGAGTGAGAGGCAAGATCAGAGCGAGAGGCGATCAAGTGAGGCAGAGATCGACGCGACTGTGAAGGAGATGAAGTCAGCAATCACCTCGATTGAGGATCTACAGGTAGTGGCACCAAGGATAGAAGCAAAGAGGCGACAAGGACGTAAGCAAGGAGATTGAAGATGGCAATCGACGATTTGACATGTCGGGGATGAAATTGACTCAACAGCAACAACAATCGATGCATCGAGGAGAAAAATTGACACGACCAGAAAATGAACGGTGGTTGGCCGATAGGGTACAGGGCTACGAATCCTCATGCATTACAAGATGGTAAATTTGTCCCAGATGTGAAAATTATTACTCGACTAAAAAAGTCAAATGTTGCGGTCAATGTGAAACAGAGGGAGTATTTCTTATGCCAATAGTATTGAAAATATAAAATATGTGCATATTGATCAACTTAGTAAAAAAAATAAAAAATATTTTACAAACTAATTATAGCACAGCAAGGATAATAATAAATTTTACTAGTGACTAACTTTGCAATTTTTGTGATGTAAAAAAAATTAATAATTTAAAATCAGATACCTAAATATGAGGCAAGTCATAAATTCAAGAAGCTAATAGGTTAGGAAAATTTCAATCTCGATTAGTTTTGGCCCGGATTCAGGTTAACAGTCGGGCTTACTCAGGTTACTAGCTTAAATAACTAGATAGATTCTATTTTTTGTAAATTTTATAAAAAATTTAAATTAAAGAATTCAATTTTTATGCAATTTATTTTAGGTTAAGTTTTCTTCTTCTAGTATGTTTAACTAAAAAAAATTCATAAAAATACTTAATTATATTATGATAAATTTACTACAATTTGCAACTTTTACTATGAAATATAAGTCAAATTGACTATTGCCCATAGTACTAAATTGTTGAATTTCAAAATTTTGGGCGAAAATGTTAAAATTTTAATTTTTTTTAAATTTAGGTATTTTATTGCAATGCACCTAAAAGTTAGGATATCAATGTCATAATATTGATATTTGCCTATCAAAATCATTAACGTTCCCACATATGGAGGGTTACTTGTTTTGAAAGAACCCGTAAATTCAAAATTTAACCTTATCCCTATGCCCAACCTTAACCTGAAAATGGGGAAAGTCGAAAAACATTTGTTAATACTTTTTATGAGAATAAAATATTTCTTCTTAATTTTTATCCTTTTGGGTTAGTTAAGTTAAAAAAAACCTACAAAAAAACAACTTCGGACAAAAATATCTTAAAATTACTTTTAAGACATCTTGAGGAGCAAATTATCAATAAATTATAATTTGGGCGAATAATCACCTCCTATAAAAATAATATACAATAATCATATTAAATTAATGCTAAATGTTAAAAACCTTATCTAAGCAATACTAGTAAAAGTGTAACCGAGTCACCTTAAAAGTAAGTAAAGTGTGACAAAGTCAAATTAAAGGCAGCCTAATAAGATTATCGAGTGACATTGAAGGTACTAAAAATGTGACAGAGTCACATTGAAGGTAATCTAAAGGCGTGACCAAGTTATATAGAAAGTACCTTAAGTGTGACTGGGTCACATTGAAGGTAACCTAAAAATGTGATCGGGTCATGTTGAATATACCTTAAATGTGACCGGGTCACGTTGAAGATAACCTAAAAATGTGACCGGGTCACGCTGAAGGTACCTTTGATGTGACCGGGTCACGTTGAAGGTAACCTAAAAATGTGACCGGGTCACCTTGAAGGTACCTTCGTTGTGACCGGGTCACCTTGAAGGTAACCTTGACCGGGTGACATCTGAAGGTCACATTCGTTATGACCCGGTTACATTTTTAGGTAACCGTCAAATGTGACCGGGTCACATTGAAGGTACCTTCGTTGTGACCAGGTCACGCTGAAGGTACCTTCGTTTTTATGACCCGGTCACATTTTTAGGTTACTTCAAAGTGACCCGGTCACAACGAAGATACCTTTAAGGTGACCCGGTCACAACAAAGGTACCTTCAAGGTGACCCGGTCACATTTTTAGGTTACCTTCAACGTGACCAGGTCACATTTTTAGGTTACCTTCAAAGTGACCTGGTCACAACGAAGGTACCTTCCACGTGACCCGGTCACATTTAGCCTTAATTTATTCTATTATTGTATTTTATTTTTATAGAAGGTGATTATTTGCGTAAATTATAATTTTTTAATAATTTGCACCTCAAGATGTCTTAAAAGTAATTTTACGATATTTTTTTCGAAAGTAGTTTTTGGTAAGTTTTTTTAACTTAACTAACGCAAAAAAATAAAAATTAGTACGCAATTTTTTGTTTGGCAAAAAATTAGAATGGATAAAAAGTGTTGACAAATTTTTTTGGACTATACCCATTTTAGGTTAGGGTTAGGTATAAGGATAAGGTTAAATGTTGGACTTATTAGTTCTTCAAAAACGAGTGTCCTTCCATATGTAGGAATTTTAATGAATTTGACTTAATGATTTTGATAGTGAAATGTCAATATTATGGTAAGAAAGACGTGATATATAAACATGACTAACGGAAAATATTTTTACTTATATAAGGTTATTATTTAAAAAATATTATTTTAAAATTTCGGTTGATACAATAGATGAAAAAAATTACGTAGTTTATGTCAATCAAGATTTTCCAAATAATATTTTCAAAGAAAGTGATAAATAATTAAAAAAAATGATTAAAAAAGTGAATAAAAAAATCGATTAAAACAAAAAAAAAATGAAATTTTTCTAAAAAAAGTGATTAAATATATGAAAAAGTGATAAAATATAAAAAAAAAAGTGATAAATGTAAAACAAAATTTTAAATATTTTTAAAAATCTATTAAAAACCGAAAAAAGTGATAAATAATTCTACAATGGAATAAATAATTTTAAAAAACGATTAAATTAAAAAAAAGTGATAAAAAACTAAAAAAAAAGTGAAATTTCTTCAAAAAAGTGATAAAATTAAAAAAAAAAAGTGCAATTAAAACTAAAAAAGCGAAAATTTTATTAAAAAAAGCTATTAAATAATTTTTAAAAAGTGATTAAATATAAAAAAAAGTGATAAAATTTATATATATAAGTGATAAATGTTAAAAACATTGGTAAATATTTTTAAAAAGATATTAAAAACAAAAAAAGTGATAAATAATTCTAAAAAATCAATAAAAGATTTAAAAAAAATTATTAAATAAAAAAAGTGATAAAAAAAACAAAAAAAAAAAGTGGAAATTTTTCAAAAAAAAGTGATTAAATAGAAAAAATGATTAAAACTATGACAATAATTTTTTTTATTGTCATAAAAATATTCACAAAATTTTTTTGTCATAAAAATATTCACATTTATACATTTTAGAATTATTTATCACTTTTTTGGTTGTTAATAGCGTGGGAAAAAGAGGGACCAATTTTGTAAACAGTTATGTACTTATATATATTTTATCTATACCCCTATATATATATATATATATATTATCACTTTTTTAATAAATTATCGCTTTTTCAAGTATATTTAATCCACTTTTTTTTTAATAAATTTTCACTTTTTCTTAGTTTTAATTTCTTTTTTATTTATTTAATCACTTTTTTTTAGTTTTTTATCTCTTTTGAAAAAAAATTTTTTTTTAATTTAATCGTTTTTTAAAATTATTTTTTCCATTGTAGAATTATTTATCACTTTTTTTCGGTTTTAATACATTGTTAAAATATTTACCAATTTTTTTACATTTATCACTTTTTTTTTTAGTTTTTAATCACTTTTTTATTTATTTTAATCAGTTTTTTTATATTTAATCATTTTTTTTTTATTTTTTATCACTTTTTTTTTTTATATTTTATTAGTTTTTTATACATTTATCACAACAAAGGTACCTTCAATGTGACCCGGTCACATTTTTAGGTTACCTTCCAGGTGACCCGGTCACAAGGAAAGGTTATCTTCCAATGTTTTTGACCTGGTCACATTTAGGTTACCTTTAACGTGACTCGGTCACAACAAAGGTACCTTCAAAGTGACCCGGTCACCTTTTTAGGTTACCATTCAAAGTTGACTCGGTCACAACGAATGTACCTTCAACGTGACCCGGTCACATTTTTTTTAGGTTACCTTCAAAGTGACTCGGTTACAACGAAGGTACCTTCAAGGTGATCCAGTCACATTTTTAGGTTACCACCTTCAATGTGACCGGGTCACAACGAAGTTACCTTCATGTGACCCGGTCACATTTTTAGGTTACCTTACAAGTGCCCCGGTCACAATGAAGGTACCTTCAAGGTTACCCGGGGGGTTCATATTTTTAGGTTACCTTCAACGTGATCCAGTCACAATAAAGGTATATTCAAGGTGACCCGGTCACACTTTTAGGTTACCTTAAATGTGACCCCGTCACAATGAATGTACCTTCAAGGTGACTCGGTCACATCTTTAGGTTACCTTCAAAGTAACCCAGGTCACAATGAAAGGTACCTTCAACGTGACCCGGTTACATTTTTAGGTTACCTTCAAAGTGACCCGGTCACAACAAAGGTACCTTCAACGTGACCCGGTCACATTCTAAGGTTACCTTCAACGTTAACCCGGGTCACAAACGAAGGTACCTTTGAGGTGGGACCCGGTCACATTTTTAGGTTACCTTCAAGGTGACCCAGTCACATCCCGATGTACCTTCGACGTGACCCGGTCACATTTTTAGGTTACCATGAACATGACCCGGTCACAACGAACGTACCTTCAGGTTGACCCGGTCAGCCCCTAGTGTAAGACTTACAGTGGCGTAGTAGTAACAACGAAAGTAACTTCCAGCGATTTAAAATTTTTTTAAAAAAAAAGGTGATTAAATGTATTAAAAAGTTGATAAAATAAAGAAAATGTGATAAATGTTTAAAAAATGGGTAAATATTTTTAAAAAGGCGAATAAAAACTGAAAAAGTGATTAATAATTTTAAAATGCAATAAATAATTTTAAAAATTGATTAAATAAAAAAAAGTGATAAAAAAACTAAA